>JAUPMG010206700.1:0-23519 GCA_031762675.1 Pachysandra terminalis
TGTAAGTGGTAGTTTCTTTTGAGTTTTGTTTCGAAAGATTGTATGGTGTTATTCTTGGGGTAAGGTCTATGTCCCCCTTAAGAAATATTATAATTTTTTCAATATACAGATCGGGGTCAGTGCCTCAACCCCCCTCCATGATGGAGTGCTCCTAGTATTCTAGGGGGTTTTTTGGTAAAAAAAAAAAAGTAAAGGAGAATTACCCTAAATTATGCACAATGAGGGATTAGAAAGCATGGAAGTGCTAATAAGGTCATGATATTAGGATATAAATATGTAATTATTCGTGACTTATTAGGGGTCGGTGGCACCGACGACACTCATCGACGGTTGTCGATGGATATGTCGGTGGTACCGACGGGACCCGCCGACAAAGATTGAATTCATGTTCTTGGGGGTCGGCGAGTCGTCGGTGACACTGATGACACTCGCTGACGGGCGTCCGTGGGTACGTTGGTCCGTCGACGGACTCACCAACAAAGTACTTTGGACCCTGCCGGTGGGTACATCGGCCCAAAGATGGGACCCACCGAAGAGGGAATTGACTGAGATTTTTGGGAGGGGATTCTTGTATGAATGACACCCTGTCCTACTTATGATTGTACAACTTTACATTATGCTTTCGCCTCATATTATTGAATGATTGAAAGCCGTATGTTATATGCTTTCATTTCATACTTGTTACATGATTGAAGCATGTTTAGAATGTTAAACGAATGTGATGCATACATGTAGTTGTTTGCTAAACTTCCTGCATCTAAAGGCCATGCATGCATGTATAGTCCTTGTGAGGACTTAGACCACAGATTACCCCTTAGTTCCTTTGAGAATGACAATAGGGCAAATGTGAGGATACTTGGGCTCTCAGAAGGAGACCCGAATAAGAGATAAAACTCTGGTTTCCCATGGGGGACTATATATGTTATAAATCCAATATGATTTAAGGGTGAATGATTAGCTACCCCAAGAGCCCACGGATATCTATATATGTTGTATATATATATATATATATATATAGAGAGAGAGAGAGGGTAAATTCGATTGGTAGTTGTGTGTGGGTATTGTGCCACGGAGGGAGGTTCACGAAGATAATGCCCTTGGAATATCCTGTAGAGATTGTGTGTCCCCAATAAAAATAAAAGCGCGGCATGAATTCCTGAGGGTTGAAAGTCCCTTAAAACTATGTTGTACACATAGAATCTGCGAGTTATCCTTAGCCTGAAAGGGGCCGTGTATCCGTGAGTGGATACATGGTGTTACAGTCTGGATCTAGCGTGGGCGTATCACATCACAATATCAATGACATTCATTTGCATTCACGTGATTGCTTAGACCAACTGCCGGGTCACTACTGAATTGTTCATGTCATTGCATATAAATGAATGAACCCTTGGATTGATCATGGCATCCCATGCATGCACAGTCATCCTAGTTAATTACACACTATATGCACATTGTATTTATTGGGCGTGTTTCTCAAGCCTTTTGGCTCCTAACATTTTAGAAGAGCATTATAGACAAGACATGGACTATGACAGAGACTGTTGAGGAGGAGGATGGAACCACGAGCTTCATTGCGATTCTTTTTGTTTACTCATTTATTGGCTGTATGTATTTGAGAGAGTTGAGAGGATGGGAGCGTGTAGACTCGGGTATATTTGTTCATATACTTGCCCTTGGATGCCCTGCATCTTTTTGTATTAGGGTTATATTGTTTTCTTCATTTGTGCCCTTCTGAGGCAAGAGGAGTTTGCGTTTGATGTTCTGTCAGATGCATGTCATATCTTTATCTCCTGCTCTATGATTTGGTTTTTCTGCTATGCATTCTATCTCATTATAGGATTTTCTGTTATGTATTGTTGTTTTCCACCCATAATTAGTATTTGCTTGGAGTATAAGTGGGTGAGAGTCCGGCTTGGAGTCCTAAAGCCATGCACACGTGAGAGTGAGGAAAGCTTTAGAACTTGGGTCGTGACAAAGTGATATCCGAGCATGGTTTCTAGTTGGATCCTGAGTAGTAGTGTAGAATTTTGAGTTGACGGAGCTAGTGATGTTATGGTTGTTGATGTGCATTGGTGTATTTTAATCTAGCACATGTTGTTGAGAATAATTGTGGATTTATTTTCATGTTGTCTTCTCACCTTGTTGTGTGGTTTCAGTATGGTGAGAAGAAGGAGAGAAGGAGCAGTCGGAGAGGGAACTTCGAGAGCCCCTGAGGAGCGGGAACCCCAGTTAGCTGGAGTTTACCGAGCGCTTGAGGATATGGTAGAAATGTTGCGACAAGGACAGTATCAGCAGATGCCTCCACCTCCACCTCCGCCCACGGATAATTCAAGTGGTAAACAATTGGAGCGGTTCAAGAGATTGGGACCGTCAGATTTCAAGGGCACTACGGAGCCGACTAATGCACAAGAGTGGTTAGATCATCTGGAACACATCTTCGAGGCACTCGAGTGCGATGACGCGGATAAAGTTCGACTTACGGTCTTCATGTTGAGGGTGAAGCCCGACGTTGGTGGAAGTCATCTTTGGCTACCCTAGAGGAGGAAGAGGTCTTCTGGGACCAATTCAAGGCAATGTTCTTGGAGAAGTATTTCCCTACGACTATCAGGAAGGAAAAAGAGATAGAGTTTCTGAGATTGGAACAAGGAACCTTGTCAGTGGCAAAGTATGAGGCCAAGTTTACGGATATTGCAGTTCTCCCCTTACACCGTCGATATGGAAGAGAAGAAGGCACACCTGTTTGAGAACGAGCTGCGTGGGAGCATTTGAGGGAAGATGGTCATCTAATCCTTCTCGAAATATAATGAGGTGGTGGATGTTGCCCGCAAAGCGGAGAGGAACAACGCCGAGTTTTTGAAGACTCTTGAGCTACAGAAGAAGCAGAACCGAGAGAAACAGCAAAGCAGTCATGCACCTCAAGAAGGGAGCAAGAAAGACAAGCGCAAGATGAGGGCTGAGAAGAACTGATCGCCTGAGCGTCAGCACTGATCTTCATACACGGACCCCTCTCGCCCTCCGCATTGTTATAACTATGGCAGGACGGGACATTTTTAGAAGTCGTGCCACCAGCCGCCTAGGATCGAGACGACTGGACTGAGGGATCCTCCGCAATGACCTTCTACGGCCCAACAGAAGATTCCTCGGCCGCACTATACTCAGCACCCGCTTGGAGCACCTCCATAGCAGCACCAACTAGCACCTTCACAGCAGTTCTAACAGAGCGGACCAGGACCAGTGGCGCCGCCTCGCCAGCGGCAGCAACATTACCAGTAGCAGCCCCAACAGACATACCATCCCCCTCTAGGCTGACTGCATGCAGTAGTGCCGCCAGCCGTACCTGTTGACGACGAGGCTAAAGAGCCTAGGATGCCTGAAGGAGTGATGGAAGGTACCTTATCACTTTTCTCGACTCATGCACTTGTATTATTCGACATGGGTGCATCTCATTCATTCATTTCGCAGGATCTTGTTTGTACCTTGGGTTTGAACTGTAGTATTATGAATCCTAGCTTAACCTTAGAGAGCCCTGTGGGAGGGCCCACTTCTCTGTGTAGGGTGTGTAAGTCTTGTCCCGTATCCATGGGAGAGAATGAAGCACCGATTGACTTGATTGTTTTGAAAAGGAGTAGATATGATGTGATTTTGGGTATGGACTGGTTAGCTACCGTGTTGTTATTGACTATTATAGTAGAGTGTTGACCCTTGCATTTCTTAGAGGACTGTTTGTGAGGCTCAAGAGACTTCGACCTGATCTGTATGATAAGTTAGCCTTGCTTGACTTGTGGTCCATGGAAGGGAAACTCGGATTTGAGAATATCCTGGTTGTTTGTTTGTTCGGGAACGTCTTTCAAGACATCCCAGGTTTTCCGCCTAGGAGGGAAGTGGAGTTTTCCATCGACCTAGTGCCAGGTGCAAGCCCTATTGCTTTGCCAGCTTACAGGATGGCGCCTACTGAGTTGAGAGAGCTCAAGTTTCAGTTAGATGAGTTGTTGCGATTGGGATTTATACGCCCTAGCTCGTCGCCTTGGGGTGCCCCAGTTCTCTTGGTCAAGAAGAAAGATGGGACTCTGAGACTATGTGTGGATTATCGTCGGTTGAACCAAGTTACTATCAAGAACAAGTACCCGTTGTCGAGGATTGAAGAATTGTTTGACCAGCTCAAGGGAGCTAGATACTTTTCCAAGATTCATTTGAGGATAGGCTACCATCAGCTCCGGATCAAGGAAAGCGACATCCTGAAGTCTGCTTTTCGGACCCGTTATGGACATTTTGAGTTCGTTGTCATGCCGTTCGATTTGACGAACACCCCAGCCGCGTTCATGGATTTGAAGCATCGAGTGTTCTGACCTTACCTTGACCAGTTAATTGTAGTTTTTGTTGACGACATCCTCATCTATTCGAAGACTTGCGAAGAGCATAAGGATCACCTTCGGATTACCTTGCAGACTTTGGAAGATAACCAGTTATATACTAAGTTCAGCAAGTACAACTTCTAGCAGGACAAAGGGAAGTTCTTGGGACATGTTGTCTCCAAGGAAGGTATATCAGTGGACCCTGCTAAGGTGGAAGCAATGATAGATTGGGAGAGACAAAGGAACGTGACCGAGGTTTGCAGCTTCTTGGGACTTGCAGGTTATTATCGTCGTTTTATTGAAGGCTTTTCTCGTATTGTAGTACCTCTCACCTGCCTTACCAGGAAAGATGTCAGATACCAGTGGACAGAGGAATGCGAGGAGGCTTTCTTGGAACTGAAGAAGAGATTGACTACCACCCCAGTTTTGACACTCCCGTGGAGTGAAGTTCCATTTGAGATCTATGCGGATGCTTCTCTTTTGGGATTGGGCTATGTACTGATGCACGATCAGAAAGTTGTCGCGTATGCATCGCGACAGTTGAGGATCCATGAGAAGAACTATCCGACACATGACCTAGAGCTAGCTGCAGTTGTGTTTGCCCTCAAGATTTGGAGGCACGACTTGTACGGCAAGACGATTGAAGTCTTTTCGAACCACAAGAACCGGAAGTATCTCTTCTCACAGAAGGAGCTGAACCTGAGGCAACGCAGATGGATGGAGTTAGTGAATGACTACAATTTCACTCTACAATTTCATCCGGGGAAACCGAACGTAGTGGCTGACGCTCTCAGCAGGAATCCACGAAGTCTACTTGCACACCTTCTAGTTCAAGAATGGAGTCTCCTTGAAGCACTATCAGATGTGGGAGTCAGAGTGGATATTCGCCAAGGCAAAGCCAGATTGTTCACCCTTTTCGTCCAACCGATTTTGAAAGACAGGATCATAGAAGCATAGAGGAATGATGAGTGGTTACAAGGTTTGGCCCGAGATGATCGCAAGTCGGACTGGTCTATTGAAGAGGATGGCAGCATCAGAATGCAAGGCAGATTGTGTATGCCAGACAGTGACGACTTGAAGAATGAGATCTTGAGAGAGGCGCATAGATCGCGCTACTCAATACATCCGAGCAACACCAAGATGTACAAAGACTTGAAGAGATACTACTGGTGGAAGAAGATGAAAGCGGACATCACCAGATTCACTGCATGCTGTGTGGTATGTCAGCAAGTCAAGGCAGAGCACCAGAAGCCAAGAGGTACACTTCAGCCTTTGCCGACCGGAGAGTGGAAAGGGGAGCACATTTCCATGGATTTTATCGTGGGTTTTCCATGAACACGGTTAGGTGAAAACATGTTGTGGGTCATCGTCGATCACCTCACCAAATCTGCACACTTCATTTCGAGCCACACCACTGCTACTACTGAAGACTTGGACAAAATGTATGTTAAAGAGATCGTGAGACTTCACGGAGTACCTATCACCATCGTCTCGGACAGAGATTCACACTTCTTATCTCGCTTTTGGAAGAGCCTACAAAAGGCGCTACACCAAACTGAGTTACAACACTGCGTACCATCCACAGATGGACGGGAAAACAGAGAGAGTGAACAAGATTCTCAAGGATATGCTAAAGGCATGGGTCATGGACTTCGAGGGATCTTGGAGCGAGCACTTACCGTTGGTGGAGTTCTCCTACAACAACAGTTACCAAGCCAGCATCAGCATGGCACTTTTCGAAGCTTTATACAGAAGACCTTACAGATCACCCTTATGTTGGAATGAGGGAGGGGAATCTGAAGAGATGGGACCTGACATCATTCTTGAGACGACTGAGAAGATCAAGGTAATCAGAGATAGGCTTCTCACTGCACAAAGTCGATACAAGAGTTATGCCGACACCAGAAGACACAAGCTGGAGTTTGACGTCGGAGATTGGGTATTCCTCAAGGTTTCGCTGATGAGGGGAGTATTCCGATTTGGGAAGAAAGGTAAGTTAGCACCGAGGTACGTGGGATCGTTCAAAATTATCAAGAGAGTGGGGGAAGTTGTTTATAGACTACTCCTACTGCCGGACTTGTCACAAGTCTACAACGTATTTCATGTGTCCATGCTGCGGAAGTACCACCCCGAACATACAACAATCATAGATTGGCAGACCATCTCCATCCATGAGGACATCAACTATGAAGAATCCCCGGTCAAGATTCTAGACCGAAAGGACAGAGTATTGCGCACCAAAGTGAACCCGATGCTGAAGATCCAGTGGAACCACAATGGCGAGTCAGATGCCATGTGGGAGCTTGAAGAGCACATTCGTCGGGAGTATCCTTACTTCTTTGAGGACCAGGTATGTTGATTTCGAGGCCGAAATCCTTTTTCGGAGGGTAGGTTGTAACGCCTCTCAGATTTTGTTATCTTTTCTATGGCGTTTCTGTTATTTCTGTGTTCTTGTGGGCATTTTGGCAATAAATGGCCAGCTCGTGAGGACACATGTTTTGTACTCCTTGCCCTACACCTTAACCCCTCTCTTTAAAGAGCTTGGATGGCTAAGATTCACTCTCCCATCCATGGGGTTAACTTCCTTAGAGAATAGGGTATAGGTCCTAACCCTAGCTCTCTTCTCTTTGTTTTTGTTTGTTGGTTTTGCTGAGAATAACTTGGAAGCTCTCCAAGGAAGAAGAAGGGAAGAAGAGGAAGGTTGAACAAGGAGCTCAAGCCTCACCAAAATGTTCATGCAACAAGGCCTGCTAGAGTGAGGTAAATGCATTGTGTGCATTTATTGTGTAGTTAACTTAGGATTTCTTGGATTTATGAGCATTTGACTCTTTGGAATGACTTGAATGTTCATGTGAAAGCTTAGATGAGTTTCCCTGATATCATGTATGAGTTATCATTGAATGTCATTTAAGTTCCATGTTTTAGGTTAATATGGTTGAAATGAGATGATTGAATGATTCTTGGATTGAATGCTTCGTTATGGTTTGATTTATTTACTTCAATGTTTGGTGATGATTGTTGATCATTTTCGAACCTACATTGCCCAAAAAATTTGATTTATGGTGGAACATTTGAGTGGAATTGATAGTGTGCGAATTCTGGGCTAAAAACCCAGAAATTGCTGCTGTCAGCGAGCTGGTCAGTCAGCTGACGAACTCACTGACGGCTGTTGGTACGTGGTACCCACATACCGGGGACATCGACCAGAGAGACCTAAGCTATTACAATAGGAAGGTCCATATGGAGTATTACAACAGGAAGGTCCATATCGACCAGAGAGACCTAAGCTGTCAAATAAGTCAATTCATCTCACATGTAAGTCTAAACCCAAGGGTATCACATGGAGTATTAGACTAAGCTATTACAACAGGAAGGTCCATACGCAACTCACAGTATTCAAGTCCATTAATTAATGCAGCACACAATGCTTCACAGACATATATTTAAACCATCAATCATATGGGCATAGTCCCATGATTCTACACTATGAGACACCATTGTACACAACTCTACATCTAATTTATCCATAGTTATGAAATCAAATAGGAGAGCAAAGGAAGCATAAACCAATAGTGAGCATGAGATAACCTAAATAGAGTACATACATGTCCCATACTATGCACTAGGCATATTTAAACATCTAAACATAGAAGGATAACACATCACAACCACTAGTTTCAATGCCTAAACATGTATAAAAAGAGGGTAGAGAGCTCAAGGAAGGGCTTTGGGGTCAACTACACAAGTTTCCCAAAAATCTCCTATTGCTCGGCCCATTTCAAGAAAAACTAAATTTCGGATTGGGGGGTCATATTTTGCATGGCAGATCTACCAACACCAAAAACATGCTAATATGTATGGTTGGTCATTCTACATGTCTCCATAAATTAACCTTCAACATCGGACCAAGGGAAGCTCTCAGCGAGGTCCTCGGCGACTTCTCAGCTCACGGAAAAAGGTCAAAAGGTGCCAAATGAGGTGACACCTCGGAAACTGGTCCGAATGAATCTCATTACACCAAAAGTGACTCTGGTTCATCTCAAAATTTTGGGTTCGACGAGGTCTTCAGCTCGCCGAAAAGGGTCTCGACGACAATTCCCGCAATCCTGAAATATCCCCTGAGATTCGATGGACTGCTCGGCGCACCGAAGAAGTCGTCGAATCACGGGTCAAGGTGATTCTGGGTGAAATTTGGTGGAGAGGTTGCTAACCACATAAAGGGTCTTCAAAAATGGTTTCTAGGCCAAGGGGAACAGTCTACACAAGGATCCACTAATTTCACCCTCCTTAAAAATTGTAATTAAACGAATTGGTTCACATAGGATGTCTACGAGGGATGGGCTTTCAAAAGCATGGAATTTAATCCCTAAAACATGTAATAATACTACCAAATTCATGGGGGAAGGAAGAACACAATCAAATATTATCTTCCCCCGTGAACACAATCAAATATGATCTGTCAATAAACTTTAGAACGCTTTTAGGAATAATAAAGCAACTCATCCAGTATGTTTGTACCCCAAATAAGACAGATCTTATGAGTTCCACCTTGCCAGCATAAGAAAGGCAACTACCTTTCCAACCCATGATCTTGCTTTTAACTTTACTTACAAGAGGGTCACAATCTATAATAGAGAGTCTAGTAGTGATTAGAGGTAGACCCAATTTTTTGATAGGAAGTTTACCCTCAGGGAATTGCAAGGACTCACAGATATCCTTTCTAATATAGGGATTTGTGTTACTGAGGAAAATGGAGCATTTTTTGCTATTGGCCTTCAAACCAGTAATATCATGAAACCAAGCAAGGCAGTCCGTTAGAATACCAATAGAGTTCAAATTAGCACTAGAGAACTTGAATATATCGTCAGCAGAACACAACATAGAAAGATTGAGGGGTTTGCAAAAAGGATGAAAGTTAAATCCTAGTTGAGAAGACTTCAGATCAATCATTCTAGAGACAATCTCCATAGTTAAAACGAAAATATAAGGAGAGAGAAGGTCCCCCTGTCATAAGCCATTAACCCCATTGAAAAAACCAGCAAGGTCGCCATTAATGGAGATGGAGAAAGAAGTGGTAGTAATGCAGGTCATAAGCCAACTGATGAAGAGAGAAAGGACGTTACAAATAGTCAGCATTTTCCTAATAGCATCCCAGCTTAAGGAATCATAGGCTTTTTGAAGATCCACCTTGATGGCTCATCTTGCCTCACCTTTGTCAATGTGATAATCATAAAGGAGCTCATTGTCGTGCCCCAAATCCGAGACATAGGAATCTCGAGGATTCCAAGGAAATGACCTTCGGTGGATACGGATACCAACCAAAACATCAACCCTTACCTGGTTGAATCAGAGTCTCAATAAACAATATAATCAGTGGAAGTCTGTCTAGAATAAAACCATTGCCCAACGAAACCAGTCGAGCAATCAACCTACAAGTAATAAAGTCTAAGATATCTCTATTACAAATTTCGCCCTGCAAGGGGTCAAACCAAGTTAATTAAAAACCATGAATACACCATCATGAAAATCAGGAATTGGAAACCGAAAGGGTCTCTCCTCCAAAGAGGCACGTCAAATGAGCAGATTACCTGTAGAGTTAAGGATCAGCCAAAGCCTAGTAGAGATATATCCTATTACTCTACAATACTTACTTTCATGCATATATACCAACACAACTCATTTCATGCATTTCATTTAGCTCATAATATCACAGTTATATGTGTATTATCATGTCATCATACTACATATCTCATACTAGCATGAATACAACAATGGTCATGTCACAATGTAGTTCACATGACTACCACAACATATCAAACATAGTTATCAATAGATAATAATCCCCATAGTCCACTATGTTAAAATTTCTCACATGATCCCATCATGTTCAAGCAATTTTCACATGGTTCTACCATGTTCAAACAAACAATCCACCATGTTACACAGCAACCACAAATTCGAACTATATTTCACAACAAGCACCACGTGGTCCAACCATGCTACAACCAATCAACATATACTAAACCAACACATCTAGCACATAACCATTCCTTTAGGGACTTACACCCATGGAGGAAGTCTCTTGTACTATTGCTTTAGGGACTTGTGCCCATGGTGGAAATACCCCTTATTCACATATACATACTCATAGTCTCACTATAATCATAAACCACATTTATTACCATTCTTTTAGGGACTTTCACCCTCGGAGGAAGTACACCCTTATAGTCCTTTCCTTTGGGGACTTTCACCTAAGGTGGAAACACACCTATCCATGTTCTTGCCTTTAGGGACTTTCACCCATGGTGAAAGCTCACCTATCCACAAGGTCTCACCTTGCTACGGCCAATGTAACCCATTCACAATCATTCAAAATCACATCAAGAATTATAATATACATGCATCACAATCGAATTCAAAGGCAATGCAGTGCAATGCAAGGTATGATGCAAGCATGGAGTGAAATGAGATGCAATGCAATGCAAGGTATCACCAGGCCTAGCCCAGTCACGTGCTCATTTCAACTCACAACCATACAATCCATCATGTTTAGGGACTTGCACCCACGGTAGAAATACACCCTTACAATCCATTCTTTTAGGGGCTTGCATCCACGGTGAAATCACATCATATAAACAACCTTTAGGGACATTCACCCACGGTAGCAACACCTTTACAATCTGTTCTTTTAGGGGCTTGCACCTTTAGGGACTTTCACCCACATAGCAACACCTTTACAATCCGTTCTTTTAGGGGCTTGGACCCACGGTGGAATCACACCATATATATGACCTTTAGGGACTTTCACCCACGGTAGCAACACTTGTCAAATTCTTGCCTTTAGGGACTTTCACCCACGGTAGCAATACCTTTCAAATCACTTTCCTTTAGGGACTTTCACCCATGGTGGAATAACACCCTTACCAAATCTTCCTTTAGGGACTTTCACCCATGGTGGAGTACATTCATACCAAGCATTGCCTTTAGGGACTTTCACCCATGGTGGAGTACACCCGTACCATGCATTGCCTTTAAGGACTCACCCACAGTGGAATACACACCTATCCACAAGATCATTCAAATCATTCTAGCACAAATACAATCACAATCACGGATACTCATGGTACCCTCATCCAACATAACAGTCAATCATCAAAGTTAATTACAAATCAAGCCTATGTCTTTGTTGAATGTTATTAGCACCATTCAATCAAACAAAGCCTACATAATCATTTCTAATCCCACTAATCTTGTATTGAGGTCCTAAGACCTAATTTCCAACACCTATGAGTGAAGTTATGTTCTAACTGAATCAGTCCAAGAATTTTGAATTCTTGTCCTTCTCCCATACTTTTATTTATTCTCCCATATCTAAACTTGTCACACACAAACCATCCATATATGCATGTGTACAACACACTGTGGATCCTCCCCATGAAATTTGAAGTCATTTGGACTTCGGTAGCTGCTCGGTAGCTACCGATTGTCCTACCGAAGGTTTCGGTGGCTCAGCTTCCGAAGCTCGGTAGCATGTCCCGAGAGCACATCATTTTTCCCCATTTCGATAGCTACTCGATAGCTGCCGAATGACCTACCAAAGGTCTTGATAGCACTACTACCCAATCTCGGTAACAAGACCCGAAAGCACCTCATTTTCCCTATTTTCGGTATCTAAATCAGTAGCTGTCGAGCTACCTACCGAACGTAAAATATGGGCTAAAATCTGGGTTTTGATTCAATCCACAAAATTAAGTACCGTAAAAACGTAGAAATCCCTACCTGTTTGCGTAGAGTTGATCTAGGTTGAATATAGCAACACGGATCACCCGGATGTTCTTTTTCTTCTTATTCTTCTTTGCTCTACAGCAAAACCCATATTTGGTTTTCTTCTCAAGGTTTGTGACGGCTAGGGTTTGGTTCTTCCTTTCTCTTAAACATCAAAACCCTTACTCCCCCTCTCAAAACACTATTCACGTCACTATTCATTGACCCCTCTTGCTAACCTCTAAAACTAGTCAATTTTACTTCTTTACCCTTTCTTAACTCCTCACACCTAACCAATTGGTAAGGTAACTTATTCATTAAGATTCCTCCCCAAACTTACTAATCTACCCCTAATGACTCGGTTCATGGACACCTCCATCGTCTTGCCTTACACGTTCAAATCAAAACCTAACTTTCATAAGGTTTTGAAAATAACTTAAGAGACCCCATTGTTTCTAATATTACACCTTGGATCCCATAATTAATTTTTAATTACAAATCCTACTTATTTCAATTATTTAAATACACAAACCTATATAATCCTTCCCAAGGGATTTTCCTTGTTAATTATAATTAAATTATATTAGTTATAATTTAAAGACACTGGTTGTTACACTCGTGTATCAACATTATATTGCCAGAGATCTTGCGGCCAGGGATAAACGTCAATTGCTAAGAACTAATAAGCTTGTCAAGTGATCCTTTAAGTTTGTTAGCCAGAAGTTTTGCAGTACACTTGTATAAAGTGTTGCAACAAGAGATAGGCCTGAAATCATGAACATTTGAAGCATTGTTTTTCTTACGGATGAGTGAAATGATGGAGTGGTTAATCTGTCTCAGCATACGTCCATGTGCAAAAAAATCTTTGACAACAGCACAAACATCATTGCAGATAATGTCCCACGAAGCATTGAAGAATTTGGTAGTGTAACCGTCAGAACCAAGGGCTTTCTCATCCTGAAGGATGAACATACATTGGGTAATTTCCTCGCTAGAAAACGTATTAATGAGGTTATGGCCCTCCTCATCAGAGAGAGAGAAACCATCAATGCTAATCCACTCATTCCAAGTAGTCGAAGGGGATTTGGATCCAAGGAGGACCTAGAAGTGAGAACAACGGTGTTTTCAATATCAGAAGGATTATCCACTCTAATGTTGTTATCTGGATCATATAGGCTAGTAATTTTGTTCCGGGAACGATAACCAACAAGGATTTACGGAAGCAACTGGTGTTGCTGTCACCAAGGTTTATCCAATTAATCATAGCCTTTTTTCTGAATTGAGCCTCAAGCTTCTAATCAAGTTCCTTAAGCATAGTAGACATGGTTAGCATGGAAGTAGATAGCTTATAGTTTGAAGGGTCTAAATCCAAGGCAGCTTCAATACTAGCCAAGTCCCTTCTGCAAGATATAACCTGATCTTCCAGGTTAGAAAAAAGATTTTTACTCCATTGTTTCAATATGTACTTTAGAACCTTCAGCTTTTTCACCACACAAAACATAGAGGAGCCATGAATAGCAGTTGCCCAAGTTTCCTTAACGATACTCAAGAACTCAAGATGTTCACGCCAGAAATTAAAAAACTTGAATGGGATGTTCTTCTTAGCACCATCATCAACCATTCTGATCAAAGAAGGGGAGTGATCAGAAATACCAGGGGAAGGAAGTTCACCTTAGCAGCATTATGAAGATAAAGCCAAGGAATATTAACAAGTATTCTATCCAGCTTAGTTTTTATACAGTTATAACCATGACTGTTGTTGCTCCAAGTGTAGAAGAAACCTTATACTTAAGTTCAACAAGGGATAGATGGTCAATAGTATCATTAAATTCATTGACAACACTCCAGTTAATCTGATTACCTCCCCATTTTTCTGAAACTTTTCGAACAACATTGAAATCACCACCAATAGCCCAAGCTTGTTGGCAATTGAAACAGTTCAAAATTGCCCATAATCTCCTTCGAGCCATATAATCATTGTGAGCATAAACAAAGGAGATGAAAACAGAACTTTGGGAATTCAGAAAGACCACATTGGAGTGTATAGCTTGATCAAATTTAGATAGAACAGTAAGAAAAACTTCAGTAGGATTCCATTAAATCCAAATCCTACCAAGAGTAGATTCATTGTAGTTTGACTCAAGAATCCAACTTGGAGCAAGAATGTGGGCAATATGCAGGGCATTATAGCTTCTAACTCTAGTTTCTAACAATCAAACAAAGGCTAACTTGTTCATAGTGATAAAATTTCTCACCTCCAGGTGTTTGGCAGGGTTATTAAGCCTTGCACATTCCAAATGGCCTAATTAATCATAAAAAACTTTTTTTTGATGGATACTCTAGTTGCAATAGCAACTCCTGCAACACTATTAGACTCCTTTAATTGTTTCTTCTGGAGCCTTAATTTTCACTTAGTTATGGCAACAGTCATTTCAGGTTCAGTAAGGGGGACGTCACAAGGGGTATCAGAATCAATACCAGTAGTGTGCTGAGGACTCACATGAGCATTCATCTCGATAGAAGGATTAACTTGAATCGACAAAAATTTAGCTGGAGAACCCAATGTATGAGGATCAGGTTGGCTTATAGATGCACTCATTACAGTTTCAGGATGTTCAGGAACAATCACCTCCCCAATAGGAGAGTAGTTGATATTTCCAATGTGTAAATCCTGCTCAACGAATACAGAAACAGTGGGGTTGTCAACCTTAGATGGATTAGGGGACTTAGTGCAAGGTAATACAGCTTGTGGTGCATCAGAAAGAGAGTCAAACATATTAGTGCAAGGGATTGTAAGCTGACATACACCAAGAGGTTCATTGTCAAAAATGGTGGTGGGATTATTCTCAAAAGGTTCTATGGGAGTAGGAGGAGTGAGCTCAACCGCAATCAAATCTGAAGTGTTATCCACTACAGCTGAGCTATTATCATGGTTAGGCAACACCTGAGATAAATCAAGTCTCTTCCCAGTAGCAACCCAGGTGTTTTTCTTTTGAACAAGGCAACTCCTAGAAGTATGCCCAAAAAATTGGCACTCAGAGCATTTCAGAGGCTTCCAGTTATACTCCATATCGATATCCACATAGTCAGGAGGACTTCCCTCATCAGAAATGTGATAGGGATACTGTTAGGGAGGTCCGAATCCATCGTGATTTCAACACAAACACGAGCGAAAGCAATATGCTCGTCATTCTCAGTAGCCTGATCTGAGAACAGAGGGATTCCAACAACACTACCAATATAACTTAGACCAATAGGCGTGAAAAATTGCAATGGGACATTTGATAGTTTAAGCCAAATAGGAAGGTTATTAAGCTTGGACCTGCAAAGGTTAAGATTAGGCTTCCATTCTCTTAACACAAGTAACTAGCTTGTAAAAGACCAAGGTGCCACATCAAGGACTTTGCTGCGATCTTCACTGTTGCCAAATTTGAACATAAAGAAACCATTTTCCATACTGAAGACCTCAACTGAACCTTTCTTTCCCCATAGTTTGTTTGCAAGACCTTTAACAACTTTTTATGGTAGCCTGCACTACAGGAAATAGCCAACAAGGCAACCTTTCCATTTCTTCAGTCCTTCCACCGAAACCGCACGAGGAGGGTTAACCACCCTTCTTCCATCGATGATCATAGGCTTGAAATAGGTTAACTTATTTTTCTGCTCAGTTCTATTAGAGAATAGATCTGCCCAACCCCTAACGGACTAAACGAAGGGAGAACTCAAACCAGAAGCAAAGCAGGGCAGCAAAGGGACAGGAGGAGAAGGAATAGCCGGAGGCTACAAAGGGGGCATAGATGCTCCAGCAGGCTCAGCAAGAATCGTGAAACTAGAGGGGGCCAAAAAAGGGGCTGTAGAGTTGCGAAGCAGGTTGCTGATAGCCAAAGCAGAGGAGACACAACCAGATCCAAAAGTGGAGTGGGGGAGGACAGAAAGGGAGGGGGGAAACAGGGAACGGAAACGAAAAGACCAAGGCTCAAGGAAAGGGAGGCATAAGAGCCAGCTAAGAGAGAAGCGCCAATGCCCGAAGAGGAAACAAAGGCTAGGGGAGGCGAGACGGTTGAGAGACCGTTACCCAGAGATGAAAAGGGAGTCAAACAACCGGAGGTGGGAAAATGAGAAAGACCCGAATAGGAGGGGAAACAAGTCGGGGAAGAACCGACCTAGGACCCGACTGAGCAGAGAGAGGCTAGAAAGCAGATGCAGCAGCAAGGGAGGGAGGGATCCCGGCAGGAGTGCCGAGAAGTGGGGACGAAGAGGAAGGGGAAGCCATAGCCGCAAGCAGACAGTGTCACGGATGGAAAAAAAAACGAAGAGGAAGGAAAGAAAACTAAGATAGGAAGAAGAAGAAGAAGAAGAAAAAGAAACAAAGCCGAGACAAGGGGAAAGGAGGGGCACATCTGAAAAAAGAATAAGAGAGGAGGAAGAACAGCAGCATGGGGGCTCGCTGGCAGTAGCCGGTGAGAGAGGGAAGGAACTTCAAGCCATTGCTAGAAATTTGCATGAATATGGATGATGTATGACTATGAAATTGTTTATAGTAGTTTCCTTGGATTTACCTATTGAGCCTCCAAAGCTCACCCCTACTTGAGACAGGTTATCCATGAGAGTGATAGTTGCACTTGTAGAGAAAGAGTGCTTGGTGAACATGCCACGTCCCAAACCTGAAAATCTCAATGGTGTTCCCAAGTCTAGTTTGCAACTCTCACCCCATATCCAGATGATAGTGGATAAACAATACATAGCCAAAATCATTGAATTAAGAAGGATATTATATAAGATAAAGTATAAAAAAGTAATGTTATTAAGATAATATCCATCACAAAACATCCTTCAAACAGAAAATAGCGAAAAGTAAAATACTTAGTCTCATGCTTCAAATCAAATCCCTATTAACTAACCTATCTAATTAAGTACTAAAATTACATCGAATAAACCCTACTACAAGTTCTACTAAAATCATCAAATAAAACTTTAATAACAACTAATTATCTTTAAAACATCCTTGTCCTCCATCTTGATCCTTATGGTCCATGTTTCCATCATCTGTAGGTCCTGAAATTGTTATGCTCGAAAGCGTCAGCTATACTTAGCTCAGTAAATAATCAATTAAACTATATTTTTTATTCAAGTAGGGTCAAAGTCACTCTTCAATGATAATCAATAGACTAAAAAAGAAAATATGCAATCAATAACATGATAATGATAATAATGCAACATGATGTGATGTGCAATGCAAAGTGCTGGTTCAATTATTAATGTATGTTGTGCTCCTAGAAAGTATAATCATCATATGTGATTGAAAACAATCTAATATGAAATATGTATGATGTTGGTTGTATAGCAGTCATTTAGTGTATGTTCCACATATGTTCTCAATCTTACTACCCAAGGATGCCTCACAATGTGAACCTTCATCCCCCAATACATGGCTGAAATAGTAGATTATTCTATGTGTACATCATAGTTTCTAGGAGCTGCGACATAGAGGTCACAATCGCCTCAGTTATTTTCAAGCATAGGGAAAAATCCCAAGGAATCACCCAGATTAACCTCTGTGAACCATACATTAGCCCATCTACTAACAGAATTTCGCTCATATGATTCGGATATTGGGCATTACACAGAATTTTCCTCACCAATCATCTTACCACAAGTCTTTTGGGATCACCATACAAGGCCTATCCTCACCTTGGGTGAAACAAATGAATATTGGTACATTAGGATTGCGACTCCCTCAACACATGTAATAAAATATCAATAGTCCACCCAGGACTTCCTCACCAATATCATATCATGATAACACTCATTATGTCCATAATATCCAATCATATGGTTTTATGGTGTATAGTCAAGGCATTAGACCAATCCAAGGTCATTATGCAAAATAGGCATGTGTTGTGCAAGTGTAATGTAGGTGCACATTAACTAAGCATACAATAAATGTACAATGTGTAATAAGACTAATTAATCATGTTGAACATGAAATAAAAAAGAATTATAAAGTATATCAAAATATAACATGTTCACCAACATAGCAAAAGGCTCCATAAAGAAGCAAGTATATGAAATAATTATAATTTAGCAAAACTAACATCAAAATTAGTCTAATTAGGTTTAAATAATCATGTATGTGAAGTTTCATAACAATGGGAGCACTTTGGGGGTTTTATTGGTGTGCTTAGAGGGTTTTTGGGTTCCTGACAGAAGATCAGGCTTAACGTACTCTCGATACGCCGAGTTGGTCCTAGGTGAACGAACCAGTGTGTTGACAGTTTAGATGTCTCGGTGGTAATTTGACCATAACTTTGTGTATACTTCTCAGAATCAGCTCAAAGTTGTTTTGTCGGAATCTTAACTAAAAGCGAGATCTAGAAAAAAATAAAATAAAACATACAAAAATATTATGATAGGTTCTTTAATCGATGAACACAAAATTTGACAGATTTTTGGGTTCTGGGTTTCTGGTATTGACACAAGGTCAGAAAATAAATCATAACATAGTCAATTCTCAATGAAATCAGTTCAAACTTGTTTTGCTATGTTCCTAACTAAAAAGAGCATCTACAAAAGTATAAAATAAATTATATAAAATACATACACAAGTGCAATAATCAATAATTCAGATCTGGATAATTTTCCAGATTAAGGCTTATGTAGAAAAGCATAGAAGATAAAGATTTTAAGGTTGTGTTATGCCATACTCATTGAATATGACCTAGACACCTAGTTCACCTCGAAAATAGAGTTTAATTTGATTACTTACCTTGGGATTGCTTGCTGAATCTTTTTCTTCCTCTTCAAGTTGAAGTTCTGAACTTCCTTCTTCTTCAAGCTTCTAGCAACAGCAATCTTCTTCTTCTTCTTCTTCTTCTTCTTCTTCTTCTTCTCTCTCTCTCTCTCTCTCTCTCTCTCTCTCTCTCTTTCTTTTGGAATATGATCCACACGTCCATCCCTTGGTGTTTTTATAGGTTTCCTATTAAGTCTAGTAGTTGTTCTCTAAGTTGGATTAATTATATTTTTACAACCCTTAGATTAGATTAGTTTAATACTAGCCTTTGCATTAAAGTGTCATAGTTCTAGATGAACTAATCATTGATTTTATCCTATCTTAATCGTATTTAGATTTTAACTCTTTTCCCTTTTAATTCTAAGCTTCTAAACGAATTGATCCTACAAAATCCTAACTGTTAGATTAGTTTAGTTTAACTATAGCCTTTAGATCTAGATTCCTAGTTGTAGTTGAACTAGTCTTTAATTATCAATTAAAATGGAATCCTAATTGAGTTATAACTATTATTAATCAATATTTAAATCTAAGCCATTAATTTAGATTAAAAGTTCCTACAAGATCATAGCCACATATTATAATTTAAAGAGTTATGATTGTGTGTGAAGCACTTTAGTTTCCTATAGTGCAGCCCACCAATCACAAACAGCAAAGTCAAATCTGTAACTAACTTACTAAAATTTTAAATTAACCCCTATATTTTATAATTAATTATACACTAACTCCTATACTTATATTAAATACAGATTAGTCCTATATTTGGTTGGGTTATTACAGAACAATTGCTGATGTGGATTTTCATAAAAAATTTATTTCCTTTAATTTAGATTTATTTGTTTTGACCCAGTTGGGCAACAGGTTGTATTGATTTTAGTTGGTTTGGAGATTATGATGGTTTTATGTTAGAATTGTTTAAGTTTTAAATTTTAATAGACTTCTGCTGGTTATTTAGTATATTCTGATGGACCACGTTGTTGGTTTTGATTGGTTTGGCCGCATCCAATGTTTGGATACAAAGGTCATTCCTTTAGAAGTCCTTGAGATTCCATATCTCGGATTCGGGGCGTGACAATTATGTTTTAGTCTTAATGAATTGGGAGCATGTGTATTTTGTGATTAGAACCTTATATCTTATACATTGCATTCATGTAGTTGCTTGTATAGGAATTTGCATTAATGACTCATACAATGATTGAAGTTGCATACACCGTAGCATTATGAATCTATTTGATTCCAATGAGTTTATTGACTTAGCATTGTGATTTCTTTATGAGGAATTGATGGATGTAATATGTGAATGTTACGGCGTATATCTGCCTATCTTCACCGGCCAATGACAACGTGACACTTGGCACCAGAAGCAAAATGAAACGCTGAACACAGTGCACAAGGAAGCCAAGTGTAGCACTGGACACGACGCACTAGTAAGCTAATAAAAGCGTAATACTTAGGCAAGTATTACAGATGCAGATAAATGTGCGACCCTAGGCGCACACAAGAATAAACAACAACGTTGTGTACAAAACGATGAAGTTACAGATGCGTGACGTGTGGCAAGAAGGATCAAAGGCAAGTGATCTCACGTGTCCGGTCCAGCTATTCAAAAAGAGAGAAAGAGCGCGGGAAGTGATCAACCCACGTTTTGTTCAAAGATAATACGCAAACGGTTATGCAACTGCATTAAACGGTTACATAATCGACCAGGCTACTCTATAAAAGCACAAAAGATTTGCTTCTACAAAGGCCCCCTCTACATCAACACAAATATCAACGAGTGCAATGCCGCATCAGACCTCCGGGTCTCCTATCTCCCTTTGTTTCCTCCTCCACAACAACAATGTTCGGTTTCTCTGCCGCTCACCAGCCACTCTCTTAAGAGTATAGCTGTCACGACCTTTAAGGAAATTCTAGTAAGAACCCTTATACTCGAACCGCGACTCTCACCGCAAACGGAATCAGGAGTGGAAATCAATATCGAGCCAAAATTATAGAAATTTAATAAACTTCCAAAAGAATCTAATTTACTGAAAAATAAGTAAAATACAACCTATCTATTACATCCAAAATACTTAATCAAATTCGCAGCGGAAAAGGAAACAATTACATCCTATTTCAAGTAAAAACCAAATCCCCAACCCTATACATAGTATCTAATCTAAGAAATAATGCGATAAATCCGGTAACAAAAATTCATGTAAAAATCACTCCACGCTTTGATCAGTTCAAGCAGTTTCATTAAAAAGGGCATCAATCTTGTTCTCCATTATTTTTAAATTCCTCATCTAAATTACCTAAAATATTGTCATAAGATTTCAGCTACACTTAGCCCAGTAAGTAAAATCAATTAAGTTACATCCTCAACATGAACTAGGGTCCATACCAATATTCTAAGATATAACATAAAAAAAATAATTAATCATGGTAAATATGCAGAATATGATAGGCCTGTTCAGATTATTAATGAATGAATGCATGCTCATGCAACAAGACATATTGATCACCAAGTGTGATCCATGCAAAATATCATGATGTGCAATTATGCATGCTGTTTTGAATTCGAATTATGTAAGTCACACACTTGACCAATCAATTACTGAGCAAGGCGTCTTCTCAAACTGTCCACCCATACAGGGCCACTCTCAATAAGATATTCCATGTGCGCATCTTAGTTTTGAGGGGTTTCAATCAAGAGAGCACAAATCCCCAACTTATTTTTGGTCAGGGCAATGAAAAAATCTAAGGTGTCCATAATTAGGTCTAACCTCAGTGAGCATTACATAAGGCGAATGCCAACAGAATTTCACTCGACATCCGTTATGTATAATAATACACTATCGAGATGATTGAAACTTGGGTATATTGGGGTAGCAAGTCCCTCAACCGATAATGTTTTTCTATCCAGGACTTCCTCACCAGATTTTTAGTTTTCTGGTTTGGACGACCAAACCAGTGTTTAGATAGTTTTTTAGAGGTAAACTTTGTTTAGGATTTGTCTCTAATCCCAACCCTTAGATTTTACTTAGTTAATCTACACCATTGTTTGGGAAAAACATCAGTCTTAATACAACTTAAACACTAGTTTATTTCTATCATTTTTAGATTAGGAATTCATCTTAGCTCTCCTAATTAGATTAGGATCTTGTCTATTAGATTAGTCCTTTATCTTCCTCATCCTTGACTAAGTTTAAGTCATTTTTTTCTTTTAATCTTGACCCTTAATTTAGTTTAATTATTCCTGAGAAATCTCAGCCATTGGTTTATCTTTAAGATTATGATTGTGTGTGATACACTCTAGATAATCTTTTGTGTTCCCACCAATCACAATTGGTCAAAGTCAACTAATTAGCTTTACTAAAATTTTCAAATTAGTCCCTATTTTCTAACTAATTACACATAAACCTTATTACTAATATTACTAAACTCCCCTAAACAAGTTGGATTATTACAATATGTCTAAGGAATGGGAGTTTGGAAGTGCAATAACAAGGTAATAACATCTTTAGAACAACTACAGGACAAATGGCAGGAACAGATGATAGGACCAAAGTTATCTGATCCTTTCCCCAGTTGGCAAAAACATAAATATTGGACATTGTGAGCTTTAACAACATTAGAAACCCAGCTATGTGCCAAGGAACTGTTGTAACAAGCCAACCTCATGATGAACTTTAACTACATTGGTATCGAAAAAACTTCCAGATGTCCTGTCATTCCACGTAATTCCAACTGAGCAAACACATTGTAAATCATTTTCTTAATAAGCTAATCTCTTTCACTTTGTATACTACAAGCAACCACATTCAAGTATATGACACCTCTGTCTATCCTCGAGCTAATCCCATTTCAAAATAATAACTTAATTGTACTACCTTTTTTTGTTTTTTTTTCTATTTTTTTTTTTAGGTGTGTGTGTGTGTTGGGGGGGGGGGGGGAATGCGTTAGTATTAGTAGTAAAAACAGCAGCAACAACCACCATCAGTAGTAGTAGTAGCAGCAGGAGGAGGAAAAGGAACAACAACAAATACCATCAGTAGCAACAACAACCATCACCTAGAAGAATTTGAAGAAAATTGAAGTTGTAGGTATCCCTTTCATTGGTTTTGATAAAAAACCAAGGACATTTGTCAGGATCTCTCCTAAATTTTATGTCTTCTTCAATTTCTATAATTTTCCTCTAAAGTCTAGCTGCTTCAGATTTCAGCCATTGTTTCCTTGACAGATAATTCATAATTATATTTTTAGGGAAAACTAAGAAAACTATTTACTGTAATTAAAAAGGGAGTTTAAGGGATTTATACCTTGCTTTAATGGGTCCACTGCCTTCCGCTTCAGATCTCTCATTTTCTCCAGACGCTGAATTGTGCCTCAAGAGGAATCACCAACCTTCCTTAGCCACCTGCTTTCTGAGGTTTTGAGATAGCTCTATCCGTACACGGGTTTTGCTTAAGGATGAAAAGAGAAACTGAATATGAACACAAGGATCTTTATTAAAACAAAGATATACAACCCTTAAACCCCTCAAGGGTTTACTCCCTCATGATTACAAAGAGGGTGTCTATAGGCTAACAGAGGGACTGCTCTGGGTGTAAGCCATGGTTTTCCCTCAGACA
>JAUPMG010206914.1:0-23518 GCA_031762675.1 Pachysandra terminalis
CATGATAATACTTATTACGTCCATAATATCCAACACATGGATTTATGGGGTATAGTCAAAGCATTAGACCCGTACGAGGTCAGTAAGGCAAGAATGGGCTTATGTTGTGCAAGTTTAGTGTAAGTGCTCGCTCACTAAACATACAATTAGTGTACAGTTGTGATATAAACCTAACTAATCAATATAAGGGTGTATGACATGGTACATATCATTATGGCATTAAATCAAATTAGGTCATGTGTAATTCTGATAAAATATGTATAATTATCAAACCATTAATTTAATCACTCAATCATGGTCTTAAAATCATCATACATAACATAAAATTAATTAGAAACAATCAGGCATTCAAGGCATGACCCAAAATTCGACAAATCAATAAACATGGGCTGGCGGCCGGCAGGCTAACTGGCACACCGATTGGCCACCGACAGCCTAGGTAGGGGCTGAAAATCACAAAACACAGACATTGATCCTACCGGCAGGTTAATCGACACACCGGTTGGCTAGGCAGAACACAAAACCTCTTATGTGACAATCGTCAGGCTAACCAGTACACTAATAAGCTGTCGGTTACACCCTAGGTCCACCAGTAGGCTATTCGACACATCAGTAGCCTGCCGGATGTACCCCTGGGCTCACCGATAGGCTAACCGGCACATCGGTAGCCTGCTGGTTCGCCCAAAAACCAGCAAACGACGGAATTTTATGTTTTTAAATTATAATTAGCCAAAACATCCTTCTAACACACATGTTAAAATCCAAATCTGAACCAAACCCAATAAAAATATCAACCAAATAATTAACTTACCTTCACAAGGATGATCATGCATTATTAATTTCAAGTCTTAATAAAAACAACTTGTTCTTGAGTTTGAATTCAATGTGCTATGTCATATTTAATGAATATGACATCTCACCTAAATCCAAATCCAAAATAAAAAGTAATTGAAATACTTACTTTGGTTGTAGCTCGTTGGACCTTCTTCTTCTTCTCAGTTCAAGTCTGAACTGTTCTTCCTCCTTAGCTTCTAGTTCCAACTACCTTCCATACACACTCTCACTCTTTTAGAATAATGATCACACGTCCCTTAGTGTTCTTATATAGATTTTAGTGAGTGTCTTAGTTAGTCTAGGAGTTGTTCTTAGTTTAGGATTATGTTTTAATTTGTAGCCTTTAGATTAAAGTGTCCTAGTTCTAATGTGAGTTAATCATTGGTGTTATCTAACCTTATCCTTATCCGATTTAATGTTTTTTACTTTTAATCCTAACCTTTAGATTAGTCTAATTGTTCATACGAAATCCTAACCATTGATTTTTAAGTGTTCTAATCATATTAGGAATACAATGGGTGTTTAGATATTGGTCTAGAGTCCTTGTTCCATTATAACATAACCTTTAATTTTTCTTGTTTAATTATCACGAATTTTTTTTATTAATTATCCTAATTAGGCTTTAGTTTAGTTGGGTCTTAGTCTTATTGGGCTTTACTTAAGTCCATATAACCTTAATTATACATTATCTTATTAATCACCTTAGGTTAGTTGAATTATTAGCCTTTAGATCTAAGATTAAAAATTTTTACAAGATCTTAGCCACAGATTATAACTTAAAGAGTTATGATTGTGTGTGAAGCACTTTAGTTTCCTATAGTCCAGTCCACCAATCACAAGCAGATAAAGTCAATATGTAACTAACTTACTAAAATTTTAAATTGACCCTATATTTTAATTACATCCTAACTCCTATACTTTTATTAATTATAAATTAATCCCTATAAAAATTCAGGTTATTACACTCACCTTGGGCGTATAAAACACTTAGTCCCATAATGGACAAGCAATGGTCACAGCCATATCATGAGTCACGATAGTATTCTTTATTGGCCAAGTACAATATACTCCAATAATAGGACGCAAGGAAAGCCATCTCAACCATGTAGTCAAATGCAACCCATTGATTCAGATTCATTTATTAATGCAACACACACATAATAATGCTCACACACATATATTCAGATCAGCATGCATATGAGACAGATTCTCATGATCCTAGGCTAAGATATGCTCATAATAAGATATATAGTTATAACACACATGTAAATATGATGAGTAAATTATAAATTGTATAAATATGTAATAAGTCTTATCTAATTAGGAGATGAGGTATTCACAAAATCAACAGTCTTTAATACTAAATAGATCACATATAACATTTAAATTCTCAATAAACACACTTATAATCTTAAAAAGGTATCAACATGTTTGTACATCATACAAATCATTTGGGCATCTATAGATTATGCAAGTTCAACCATTAGAAGTGCCGTTAGGCTAGTTCTTCATAAATCTTAGAATTTCATTCTGTAATCCAAAGTCTTAATGGGTCAAACTTTAGGTATAGAAGGTCAAATTCTTATAAATACATTTCCAGCACCTGGGAACACAACAAATCAACTAGGTTTAACATTATATAGATGTCCAAGGTCTCAATTTATAAGATAAGCAACAATAGGCTCTCAATTTATAAAATAGGCTACAATAGGCTGTCGGTAGGGTCAGAGGTAAGCCGAAATTTATAAAGGTGTGCAAAAGTTTACCAAATTTCACAGGGGGTTAGGGTAGGTCTAATTAGGCCATTTTTACAAAAATATGCATGGGTGTATTGGGCGTCGGGAAGGTCAATCGACTTGCTGCTTGCGTTGGCAACTTGGCTAGAGAACAGGCATGCAGGCTGTGGGTGTCAACAAACTTATAGGCAAGCCGCTTAGGCTGCTGCTGAGGGATTTTAGTCAAATTGGGTTGGGATTTCTCCCAAAGGTCCACTAACATCTAAATACACTTGGAATATGGTTTTTGGTTTCATAATATAATTTATTTCACTTAAATTGACTTTCTTGGGATTCAAGATCAAAGTTTCTGGTTTAATGGCAAATTTTCCAAGATTAGGCTTATTTCTTCAATCCATTGATCTAGTTTTCTGGGTTTTATATTTAGAAACATAGGGAAGAGGTTAACATGATTTACATGGGAATTTCTCCATGTTATAACATTAGTCTAAAAGTAAATACTCAAGATATTGAAGGAAAACTCATCGGTGTTTTGCTATAGATTCTTCTGTTTTTTTGGTTTTTGATCTTCTTCTAGTCCCACTTAGGGTTTCCCACGAATTTCTCTTGATTTTAATCCTTTAATTAACTTGTTTTTATAATAATTTATATGTTAAAGTTGTATTAGAATTGTTAACTGAAAATAGCAGTTATCTAGACTCCTATTCTAACTATAACTTGTATTTTAAATTGCCCTATTAATTAGCCACAAAATTTACTATTAAATAATTAGATATTTAATTCCATTGGGCCTTGAGCTACTTAAGCCCATAAAGTTTATTAAGCCCATAACTAATCATTTAAGCCCATACTACTTAAGTTAAACCTAATTCATTTATTTAAGCCTATTGCCTATTACAAATTACTTAGTTAATTTTATTAAGCCTATATATTTTAGAATATGAATTTATATTTACACATTTTAGGTTAGTCCTAATTATAGCCTTGTTGACTTACCAATTTACCCTTATCTTTAATTTTTTTTTCTAGTCCTATTTTTCATGTTCTTACACGACTAAACCCTCTTTTGATTACTTTTTGATAGTTTGACTTTTTTTTTTCTGTTTGTAGAAGATAGTTTGACTTATTGGGCACATGTATAATGTAGAGTTAGATATGTGGGAAGAGTTTTCTGATTGTTAGGATTGAATTACATATTTTGACTTACCTAAACCCCATTATTAGACTTATGAAAGCCTTGACTATAATGTGAAATTCTCAAACTGAAGGGGATTAATATATTAAACTTATTGTAAACCTTAATGGGCCCAATACAAGAATGTTTAGATGATGTTATGATTAATGTGTATGCTTTTGGTAATATTTGTATTGTATACTTAAAGTAGCCTAATATGTGTTATGTATGTTGTCTAATGATGTGAACAACTTATGATGAACTACATGAATTGCTATGATATTGTTTTAAATGCTATGAGAATCTGATTTGATGTATGTGAAATAAGATAAAAATTTTATGGAGAAGGTTGAGGGTGAGGAAACCCAATAGATAACTTGAAGCTATGTATTGTGCTTATCATGTAGAATACCTGAAAACCCAACTTTGTCTGTGTGACTCGGGTTATACCTTGGGGGTTGAGGGAGATTATGCATGATGAAGGAAATGACATAGAGGAGAAGAAGGCCTTAGTCCAACTTTGTCTGTGTGACCCAAGCAAGGAGGCTTTGGGGGCTATAGGTTGTTCATATCAGAAGCCCAACTTTATCTGTGTGACTCAGGTATGACTTAGGTATGGGATACCTTGGGGGTTGCTGATATGAGAATGTTGTCAAGTCCAACTTTGTCTTTGTGACCCAGGTGGTACTCGATGTTTTACCTTGGGGACTGTGATACATTCACCAAACATCTAGAGGATTAATTAATTGGAATTATGATTATGTTATTGTTCATTTTATGCACATGTTAATGTATGTAATGTTATGCATGATCTATGTGTGCAGGTGAAGGCATGGAGTCTAATACATGATTAGAGAACTCCATAGTACTTCTTGCTCATTAAGCTTTCTCCAAAAGCTTACCCCCCACCAGATTGTTTTGCAGGAAAGGAGCTACGCGATGCTTGATGATAAGGAAAATTAGTAGATTATAATATTTGATTGTTATTAGATAAGGATTTATTTAAGCATGGTTTGATGTAATAGATAGTAGGGATTATTTTCTAGATTTTAATATTGATATTGATTTGATTTGAATTATTGGAATTAAGGGATTTTAATATTAATTTCAGATTTGATTTCAATTGATTTACTTTCTTCTGTTGTACATATTTACTGTTTTCTGCATATGGTTTGGATAGCTACTCCAAAAGGGATATGGGGTGAGGGTTACAACTCAAATTCATGGGGTCTCTAAATGAGATTTTCAGATTTGGGGTGAGACATTAATTATCTACATACAACACTACGAGTGCCACGTCTATTATTTGTAATAGGAAAGAGCTATATCTTTGCTAGGCATCGGTTGCGGTGGTTGTGGGCTGGAGCGGAGCTAAAAAAAAATTCTTGGAGGGGCCCAATTAAATTACAAACGACAAAAAAAAGCTCTAATGTGCTTCACTAATTATTGCTTGATGATTTTGGTCTGGAGGACCGAAATCAAATTTCGATAGAAAATTGTTATATATTTTTTATTTATATGAAATAAATAGCAAAATTTCAAAAACAATATTGAAATTTCACAATGAAATTTTGATGATTTAAACAAAATAATTTATTTTTTTAAAATATTATTTTAACCAAACTTAATTAATTCAATAATTTTAAAACTTATTTTGGTCAAATTGTCTAAAACCTTTTAGAGCAAAATTTTATGATATCGATTTTGCTTACCTAAATGAAATTGAAAAATTTCAACGATTGCTGAAATTTAAGATTTAAGATTTTAATGTTTTGATTTCGATTTGGCATCCAAAAAATTTAATTAAATACTAAGAGAAAATAAAATAAATAGCAAAATTTCATAAAAAAATATCAAAATTTCACAATGAAATTTTAAATAAATTATTTTAACCAAAATTAATTAATTCAACAATTTTTAAACTTTTTTGTCAAAATTATCTGAAATCTTTTAGTGCAAAATTTTATGATTTTGATTTTGCTTACCTAAACAAAATCGAAAAATTTCAATGATTGATGAAATTTAAAAATAAAATTTTAATTTTATGATTTCAATTTGGCATCCAAAACATACAATTAAATACTAAGAGAAAATAAAATATAAGATTATAAAGCTTCATATAAAGGATTAAGAGAGAAATTATATATGCACAAAATATAAATTTAGGGTAGAAATAGATATATAGAAAAATAAATAGGTATAGGACCTTAATTCTATTAAAATATAAAGTATAAAATATAATATTATAAAACTATGAACAGCTATTTATAAATGAAATGAGTATAATCTTATAATTTTAAAAAGTATATAACCTAAATTATAATTTTTAAAATATAACACGCTAATATAAAAAAACTAGTGGCAACTAAGGTGAGTGGAGTAGCACAATTACAATAGCTTTTCAGGATTTTGGGGGCCTGCCACGCCCCTGGTTCCACGCCCCTGAGTCGTGGGTCCCCCACCCACCTTCTAAACCGGTTGCCTGACAAGAGAGCTAATGTCTTTGGATGTGGCGAAGACAAAACCATACCCTTTTTCTATTATTGCATGACAACCTGGACTATCCTCTAGGTTGCCCACTTGCACTCTTTTAGTACTTAATTGAGTTGTGATGTTTAAAAATAACTAGCTTGAAGAAAATAAGAGCCATGGTTTCAAGGATCAGACCGAACCGGTCTTGATCAGCCGGTCCGTATCGAGATCAGCCAAGACCGTTTGATCTTAAGCTACGATACAACTATTGTATCAAGTGGCTTTGAATCAGACCGGTCCAACCGATACCAATTCGGACCGGCCAATCCAGACCGATCCACCGATCCAAAGTTTTTTTTTTTAATTTATAGCATGAACCATCCGATCTAGCGACCAGTATTGCCGTTTTGATGACAGGTTCGGTCAATCCAATTTTTTTTTTTTTTCGAAGGACGATCAACTTTTGGATCGGATTTGGATCGGCCGGTACTGACCGGTATTGCCGATTCGGATTAGGATCGGCCAAGACTGGTCCAATCCAAGATCTCGAGACTTAAAACCCTATACTGAACCCAATCAACCTCGGCTCTTGGGTGGCATTGATAAAACTAAAATGATATAGAGAAAACCCAATCAACCTCATTCTAAATGAAAATAATTGCCACATCAATTTGAAAGCTTAGCGTATGCCTTCAACCATAAAGCCAGAAAGTTAAACCAATGACAGAGAACGACAAGATGAGGTTAAGAGGCAACCCGCCAGTCTCACTGCTGCAGAGTTGGATGAAGAAGTAGCAAATGATGAACCTGAGTCAAACATTGTAGTCAACATTCTTTCACGTTTGTGTCCTGTAGCTGAATGATTGCATCAAAGCTGAATTCTTCACCTGGTTCAAATGTTGATTCAAGGTCTTCAAAGCTCTGTTCGACTCTCAAGGTTTTGGCAACTTCCAAACCTTCCTACAACATCAAAAAAGTAGAAAATAGAATTAGGGTTGCCAAATAGTGATTTAAGGTTTACAAGTAATGTTAGTTCCAAGACTTGTACACTTTCAGTTAAGTCATATGAGTTCCCCATCGAGATCAAGGTTTTAAATTTCACCGGCATGTCAGCAAAATGTCGCTATTTTTGATTCTGCGACATGGCAAAATTTTACCGATACATCCAAATTTCACTGAAATTTGGCAAAATTTTGCCAGGCCCCTCTAACAAAATCACAGGCAAAATCAAAATTTAAAAGCTTGATCGAGATAGTTCAAGAATTTTGCTTATTTTAGTTTCTGGGAATTGGTTATCTTGGTCAACAGATCTTGTAAGTCTTTAGCCTAAATGCCTTTGATTCTGTAATGCATTGGAGTAAACTGTAAGAGGTTATCTACTAAATATATAACTATAGTAAAGAGTGTCTTGACTGTAGTGAAGATTTTTTGGAGAAGACCTTTGTTGACTTAAAGTTAATCAATCAATTGGGATTTCTTCTTTTTTACAGCCTATTTAGTAAATGCTTTGTTGATGTTTTCCAGTAATCATTCTTGTGCTATCTTCCTTCAGCAACTACTATTTGCATTAACATGCCAGATGGTAGTATGACATTTATCGGGACTTCTTAACCATCAGATACTTGGAAGCTCACACCACATGAAAAAATGTTATTTTTCTCATTGAAAAAAAAAAAAAAAACTCGTAAATTGAAGGAAAATAGAGATAATTCAGTCAGCATCTACAAGGTTCTTTCTAAATTAAGCACATTGTTCATAAAAGTGCAAGTGAACTTTAACGAAAAAGAAGGTGCAAGTCAACTAAAATTTACAATAGCAAATGCTCTTTGATGCCAGATACCTTTTTGACATATTCAGCAACAGTAGAGTTGATTAGTTTCCTAATCACTTCCTTGTAAACTTTTGATGGTCCAAGGACGTGCAAGAGAATGTCTCTAGGTATCTGTCAAAGGATATTAAGAAACATCAAACTTGCAACTTTGTCCACAATACAAAGAATGAAGAATCTAATATCATTCCGGTCTTCTCCACTTCGTCTACTGTTTTACTCTTAACATCACTCAAAATATGTTGGTTAAAACATGTTACATGTTGTCATACAAGAAAATGCTCTATAAAGCTCCCTAAAAGAGATGTTAAATCAAATATTATGTTCTTTCACATGTAATAATGGAAATTTCAAAACAAGGCCATTAGAATTCTGATTTTCTATTCATATTTTACCCCTTTCCCTGGAAGAAAACACCTTCACTATGAAGAAAAAGTAATAAGAGAATGAAATGAGATTCTAAAGGAAACAAAATGGGTTAATATAATTCAATATTAAAAAAATCGACAATAAGCTAGAAATGTCTTCAAAGAACTATTGAAAAAAAAAAAAAAAAACCCCTTAGTCAGCCAATAAATGATAAAAAAGCTCTTGTAGAAGACAACTAACTGATATAATAATTTCATGGAACTCAAATTTGTAGTTTATAGTTGGAGCATGGCCAAATAAGGTGGCACCTTTAGCAAATTTTGATTCAAGTTACTCGTTCTGGCCACTACTAAAAGTTGCAAGAATCTAACATCGAGAGATTTGGACGAAGAAAAAAACAATGATAAAATCAGGAATAATGAAGACACAAAAGAAAAATATCTCCTCAATGCATCTAAGCAATCAATTCTACCCTTAAGAGTTTGCCTACACCTAGCAGGAAATCTGTTGCATTCTTTCGAGGAAGTAAGCATTATGCAGAGACTTGATTTGAATTTCTTTCCACTTCTTATCTTTCATTTTTCCACGAAAAAACATGTTAACCTTAAGAGGTTGCATTGCAAGAAAAGGATACATGACAAATGAAGACATGTAATTGCAAGGGAAGAGACAGATAATTGAGCCTTACTTGATGCCAAGTCATAAATAACGTGTACCACAAATATATAGATATTGAATTCCTCTATCGGAAACGTAAAAATGTTGGAAGTCCAAAACATTGACAGTCCTTTGCTCTGAGCAGAAGGTTTTTCCAAATGAACACAGAATGCAATGAAGCAATGTAGTCCAACCCAGCACTTAACAATCTTCATAACAAATTTAGGAACAATAGAAAAGCATATCATTTGCACTCGATAGCATGTTATGTTGGATTTATGAAACCTACAATTATTAATTTTTTTAAATTTTGAACATAAAAATGTAAAGAAAACCCATGAAAGGAAGGGAGGAGACTACTGTATGTAGTAAACTGTCAGGGAACGGTATCATTAACACTACAGGATATAGTAGTCACCTGCTATCTTATTCCATTCATGTCCCCTAATGTTGCATTGAATACAAATGACATAGGCAAGAAAATTTCCAGTAAGGCTGCATTTGGATTTGCTTTCAAAAAGTTGCTGTCAGATGCAAGAAAGTATAAGCAAATTCTTTGCTTTTCAGAAGATCTTTTTATGAAGCAAAACTGTTTGGTAACTTTTGCTGCACTGCTAAAAAGCAGAAAAACATGTTTGGTAACTATAAACTGATAAAATTACTTTTTTCTATTACAGTATTATTTTAACTATTATTTCTCTACAATTAAAGTCTCGGAATCGGGGACTAAACCGGTCCCGGCCAATCCCAATCCGGACCGGCGATATGGCCGGTCCAGATCCAATATAAAAATTGGATTTCTCTTTAAAAAAAATTTGGATGGACTGGACCAATCGCCAGAACGACAGTACCGGTCGGTACAAGACTGGTCCAGGTCAATACCTGTCTGGACCGTTACATTTATAAATTAACAAAAAACATTGGATCGGTTGGACCAGTTGTACCGGCCGATCCATACTGGTTTCAATTGGACCAGTCCAACCCAAAGCCACGATACAACTATTGTATTGTGAGGCTTTGGATCGGACTCGTCCAACCAAAACCGGTACGAACCGGCCAATATGGACAGGATCGGTCCGATCGTTGAAACCTTGCTGGATATGACTGACAATAGCCGAAGAAACAGAGAGTTTTCCAAAACGTTGGAGGCTTCGAGATGATAGTAGATCGTCGGAGAAGATGACGTTGGCAACAAGTGCTCTTCTCTCCGAGTTTAGAGAAACTGACTATCGGGGTTCTGAATTAAAGCAAAAAAGCAACATTTTATTTTAAGAGAAAAGCAATGTTTTATTGCTTCTCTATTGAAGCAAAATAATTGCTTTTTTGCTTCTCACTTGAAGCAAAAAAGTACTTTATAAAAATAATCCAAACAGTAATTTTGCTTCAAAAAGCAAAAAAGTGCTTTTAAAACGCATTACCAAATGCAGCCTATATCAATCTACTTATTTGCTCCGGTGCAGGTTTGAATTTGTTATAGGCATTTAGCTATAAAATTTTAAAAACTATCATAAAATCAACTGAAACGACGCATAATAAATTTGACAATGAGAACCATGTTGATAATAACATAATGACATGTTTCACATAGTTAATAATAAATGAAAGATTTAGTAGAAACAAAGTGCTATAGCCAAACTAATTTTGGCTGTTTTTCAGACTAAACAAATGTTATACATCTTTGTAAAATAGAAGTAGCCTTAAAAACAAGCATTAATAATGTTATTGAATCAACATGTTGAGTATTTGGTCCAATGTTTTGAACATACATGTCAATAGTTTCAGAACACTTTTGGTTTGAAGAACAAAAAGAAGAGGATAAGAAACCATAATACAGATTAAACTACAATAAACTGAAATGTAGAATGAGAAAGAAATGTCGCAATAGCTCTCACTCTCATTTTAAACTACAGGAATTCATTGTCCCAACAGTTCTGCCATGGAACCGGTCTCTGAGAATTCTTTAGAAAAAATTCCAGAAAAAGACAGTCAAGAAGATGGAAGGAAACTCTGGAGACGAAACTAGAATTAGATACTTGAGAGATTTAATGAACAAAATGAAAATCTTTGCCCTCTGCAAGTTTTTGTTGTGCAAAGGTATCAATCAATAAAAGTTGTGAAAAGGTTTCCAAGCTGGGATACTGCCACCAATTTCCATATGTGTAAATATATGTTCAACACATATATTTGAGATAAGGGGACGAAAGGGAAAAAGGGTTAAAAACAAAAAATGAAAATACAATAAAAATTAAGGGATAGAAATGGTTAAAAAAGTGAATTGAAAAAGTGTGTTCGTGAAAAATAGTATTTGAGAAAGAGCAGCTAGTGGTCTTTTTAATATAGGGTATATACATAAGGATGCAAGATGATGAACTCCAAATGTATCCCTATCTTGCTGATTAATATGTATGAATGAACATTTCTGAATGTATCTATCATGCTTGTAGCTCCTCTCAGCTTCCAACAAATTATGTGGGCCTACTCTAGGGACCCCTAAAAGATCTACCATGGTTTGGGATCAAATTGCTGAACAAGGAAGAGGGTATCTTTCTAAAGATGGATCCCATTACCAAACCTGCTTGCTAACTTTTCCGTCCTGGTTACCTATTCTGTCAATTGTGGCTAAGAAAGAAACTTACACTGCGACTTCCTTTGGAGCTAGAAATGGGAGGAGGTTATCTACCACTTGTAAAGTGGGAGTAGATGTGCAAGCCAAAGTGGCTGCGAGGCTCAGGGAGTTAAACCTTTGTCTATTTAACGAAGTGCTACAAAGCATGTGCCTATGAAGATTGCTGAAGGAAGAGCTTAAATGGAACCATCATCAACTAGGAATTTGGTACTAGAAATCTGGAATGGTACAGTAATCTGTACTCTGGCAATTGTGAGTTTACTTATGGAAGATCATCACTAGGATACTTGAGAAGCTCTCTAAAAGCCTTACCTACAAATTGGTCCATGGGGAGAGAGATGGTTTTAGAGTGATGTATAGTGACAGGAGACTTCTATTCAGACAGGTCACAATGATCTTTTTCCTTGGCATCTGACAGAAGGGCGCTTGTTTATGGAAAGACAGTGATTATAATGCCTAGAGTGGTCATTTAGATGGCGGCTAAATGACTGAGGGAGATGAGCTTGATTTCACATTGGTGGATCATGTTAATTTATAGTATCAGAGATACCATACCTGACAAGAACTGGGGAGTGAAGTAATAAAGGTAGCTTCTCAGTGTATTCTCTTTCTTTTTTTTGTTAATCATCTAGAAGGGAACCCATCCTATCTTTTCTTAGCTGTAAGGTGATGACTTTAGAGAAACTACTAACAATTGGCAATCTTTTAGTGATAAAGTGTATTATTCCAGTAACCAAAAAGATATCCACAATACAATATCAGGAGCCTCTCTAGGTACCTTCAGCATTACCATTTCGCACTCGAGATTCGGATATACTTCTTAGACGGTATTATTCTTCCTGGTCCATGCTTTATGATATTGGGAGTGCTTTCAGTATTTTAGTATGTATGGAGTAGGAGACTCTGTTACTCTAGAGGTAGGAGAGGAATAAATGGTTTTCAAAGACAATTATATGTAGCTTTTTTTCAGAACCATGCGCATCATCTCAAGCATCGTTTGTCCTAGTCAGCTGTAAAATTCAGGAACCTTGCAACTGAAGCTGTTTGGGTAATCCCTTTGCTGTCAATGGTAGGTATGAATTTCAATTCTTGCATTTGGATGACCGATTCCCACGGGAATTGAAATTCATGTGGGAAACAAAAGACACCCAATTCCCACGATTCATGAGAATTATAATTCACACCCTGGGAGGTGTTTATTGTAATTTCCACGTAAACTGAGTATTTTGTTGGGGTGGTTTAAAAGGGTAACCCACCCCACCCCACCCCACCCCACCCCAGCTCTAATGATTCTGGTTTGGTAACTCATAAATCGGGGTAGGGTCGGGTTCAGAACCTACCCCATTGCCATCCATGGTTCTACAGACCGGTCGATCCTTACTGGAACTGGTTAGTACCGAAATCCAGGGGCGGAGCCAGGGGAGCGGAGGGGGGCCATGGCCCCGCAAAGTCCTGAAAGCTATTATAATTGCGCTACTTCACTCACCTTGAGTAGAGTGGCGTTACATAGTGCTCCTGTAGTGACCCTTGTCCTTAAATCATAATTAACATAATTATGATTTAATATTATGACCCTTTATGAGAACTTATAATAGACTACAGGCTTAATTTGCTGATTAGGTGAATTATTATAATGAGAGATGAATATAGGGGCTTATGAGTTAATATTAGGAGGTTTAGGGGTTGCTAATGAAATTTACAATTTTCAGGAGATTAGGGCCTTGGGCCCAACGTGTGGAACTAGTGGACTAAATCGAGTCATGTGGCCCACAAGAGCAATTAAGGTTAGTTTGGTCTTTTCTTCATAAATTTGAATTGCTGAAACTGTTTTAGATAGAGGGAGAGTTGCTTAATTCTCTCAACCTCTTTCCAAATTATATACATGGGATCATGAGAAGGTTTCCATAACCTTTCTTCCCTTGCCTTTGGTGTATACAACCAAGAGAGAAAAAGAGGATTGAGATCTGGTTTTGCTGAAGAGAAAGATGAAGACAGAGAAAGAGGAAGAGAAAGAAAGAGAAAGAGAAGAAAAGGAAGAGGAGGAGGCTGCTGGAAATAAGACATGAGAGTGATCTACCTTGCTGGAAATCTACAGAAGAAAGGTAGGATTCCTTGGTTCTCCTTCTTTGCATTAGCATAAAAATATAATGATAGGTAATATTGAAGTATAAATGATGTTCCTTAGATATAATGTATGGTCGTGTATGAAACTGAATGTGATAGTGGGTAAATATGTGTGGGATTTGTGTGTGCTGATATGAAAGTTAATATATACATATGTGTGTTGTGATGTATAATATAGATGAAATGATGAAATAAATGTGTACGAATGTGTGATGGATATTTTAATGTTGTATGATGTAAAATAGAATTAAATTAGAGTTTTTGGGATTTTATAGGGAAAATCCGAGGTTTGGCCCTATTGGGGGTCGACCTAGGGGTGAACCGAAGGGTTTGGCCCTATTGGGGGCCGACCGCGCTGTGGACCGAAGTCCACAAAAAGTGAGGAAAACTCTTTGGAAAAGGAGCTGAAGTTGGGGGCCGACTGAAATGGGGACCAAGAGTCCCGGCCCTGTTGGAGGTCGATCGAAACTAGGGGCCGAAGCCCAATATCCTTGGAATTTTGTGGGGAGTGGTGTTTTGACCTTGTGAGGTTGTGTGGTGTTAGATTTTTATAAAAATTTGTGTAAGAGTTTGTGCAACAAAGTGGGTATTTGCCTTGAATTGCAGTATGCTGTGAAGTGACATTGTGTGCTCTAATTTATAAGAAGTATGTGATACTAGTTTTACCTGAGAAATAACTGTTTATGTTGAATATGATTGTTTGGTCCTAGAATGCATAAGTTACGCATGTATTATGTGTGAGGTCCCTGTGTGACCTAGGTAGGCATTAGAAATTCATGAGTTGGTGTGATCCTAAAGCGATCATGGTTGGGATTCCAGAATTCCTAAGCTAGGAGATTCTGATGAGAAGCAGTACAATCAACTGATCAAGAGAGAGAGAGAGAGAGAGAGAGAGAGAGAGAGAGAGAGGAATTTGGGAGCCATCTCCTGCGTTCAATCAAAAAAAAAATATTCCAGAAAACTGTTACCTTAGTACAATAGAGAGAGAGGATTGAAAAGCTTACTTTAAACTTTTGAACTACAGAGATTAGGGCATTCTCTGGTTTTTTCTCTCTTTTTTCTCCAGTCTTCCGAGAGAGAGAGAGAGAGAGAGAGAGGCTCACCTTGAACTCTTAAACTTCAAAGATTAGGGTAAGCTGATTTCTCCGGTCTTCAACAAGAAATAAATGCCCAACCAGAATAAATTGGCTTTCAAATTTTTAATTGCTTTTTTTTTCGGATCGTTTTGGATCATTCGATCCAAAGTTGGACTGGCGATCCAACTTGATTTTGGACCGGGGCGATCCCCGATCCGAAATCGATCCTTTAAACTATGGTACCCATTGCCTAGGATTCGATGACTTATTCGATAAGATTGATTTGAGATCAGGTTATCACAAACTGCGGATTCGAGAATGTGATGTGCAGAAGACAGCATTTTGGACCAGATACGGGCACTGAGTTTGGGGTGATGCCTTTCGGGTTGACGAATGCACCGACAACCTTTATGGACATGATGCATAGGGTTTTCAGAGCATATCTAGATCAGTTCGTAGTGAAATTTTTAGATGATATACTGATCTACTCCAAGTCGAATTAGGAGCATGAGGATCACTTGAGATTAGTATTGAGAACACTTCAGGAACATCAACTTTATGCTAAGTTCAGCAAGTGTGATTTCTGGAGGGACGAGGTTAGATTCTTGGGACATGTGGCGTCCAAGACGGGTATATCTGTTGATCCTTCTAAAGTGGATGTTGTTTTGAGTTGGGAGAGGCCTAAGAATGCAACAAAAATCCGGAGTTTCTTGGGTTTGACAGGTTATTATAGGAGGTTTATTGAGGGGTTCTCGAAGATTTCAGCACCATTGACTAATCTTACGAAGAATGATGTTAAATTCTGTTGGGATGATCGATGTGAGGAAGCTTTTGAGGAACTGAAGAAGAAATTGACATCAGCTCCGGTCTTAGTGATTCCGGTCAGCGGGAAGAAATTGGCAGTCTACACAGATGTATCTTTGTTGGGTTTGGGCTGTGTGTTGATGCAGGAAGGGCAAGTTGTAGCCTATGCATCTCGGCAACTCAAGGTTCATAAGCGTAACTACCTTACTTGTGACTTCGAGCTAGCCGCGGTGGCGTTTGCCTTGAAGCTATGGAAGCACTACTTATATGGGGAAGATTTCGAGCTCTTCACGGATTACAAGAGTTTGAAATATCCGTTCACTCAAAAGGAATTGAACATAAGGCAGCGAAGGTGGATGGAGTCAGTGCACGATTACGTGACTACATTGCAGTATCATCCGGGAAAGGCTAACGTGGTTGCGGATGCCTTAAGTCGTAAGCCTCGTAGTACTTTGGCCCGTTTGATGAGGCAAGAGCATAGTTTGGTGGAATCCTTCAGTGCCTTGGATATTAGATCAGATGAGAGGAAGAGTAGCAGGATACTCTTCAGCGTTGTGGCTAGACCTTCATTGCTGGATCAGATTTCATAAGGGCAGAAATCATAGTAGGGTCTTCAGCTTTTGGCAGCAGATGAGATGAAGCCGGATTGGTTGGTACTTTCAGACGGAGTGATCAGATTTAGAGATAGACTCTGTATTCCTAATGATGAGACAGTCTGGAATGAGATTTTGAAGGAGGCTCACAAATCACGATACTCGATTCATCCTGGAGGTACCAAAATGTATCGTGATATGAGGAGAATATATTGGTGGTCGGGTATGAAGCAAGACATAGCTCAGTTTGTGGCACGGTGTCTGACTTGTCAGCAAGTTAAGGCAGAACATACGAGGACAGCAGATTTGTTACATCCCTTGCCTATTTCAGAATGGAAGTGTGAATAGGGCTGTAAGCCTGTAAACGAGCCAAGCTGAGCTTTGACCGGCTCGGCTCGGGATCAACTCAAGCTCGGTAAAACATTTTGGGCTCAGGCTCGCTATTTTTTCAAGGCTAGGATAAAATTGAAAGGAGAAAAAGAAGAAAACCAGAATCATCAATCATGTGACTGTGATTAAAGCTCGTTGACAGCCCTCATCATATTACAGTAAAGTTAACACATTAACTTTGGTAAAGAAGAGAGAGAGAGAGAGAGAGAGAGAGAGAGAGAGAGAGAGAAAAAACAAAAACTGCACGAATGTGATTTTGTGAATGGTGAGAACGGCCGTGAGAGAGAGGATGGACTTGAAAGAAAAAAAAATCAAAAGAGGGAGACCGAGCCAGGAGTTGTCCCCTACACTACATAAGATCATGGGGAAGTATTTTAATGATGAGTAAAGGGATGTTAGGGATTATATTGACACATTGAGGCAGTACTGGGAATAATACGGGTTGTTAGCAGATGGTGGGACAGGGCCAACCAAGCTCTCCATTATAAATTTTATGATCTACTGTAAGAGCCGGTCAGTCTTTTTGAGGTCGATTATTGCTTCAAACAAGATGGAAATTGCTGATTATATTGCTGGCTTGATAAAAGAAATCGGGCTTAAAAATGGTGCAGATTGTGATTGAAAACGGGTATGCCTTTGTGAAGGTAGGAAAGACGTTGATGTAGAAGTATGACATTTATTGGATCGTGTGTGTTGCTCACTGCATCAATTCTAATGCTAGCGGCAGTCAATGTTGGTGTCTTAGAGGATGCTAGGACATTGACGAATTTCTTCTATAATCATTCTTACGTCTTGATTATGATGGACATCTGTTGTTGTGACATTGTTAGACTGGGTATCATGAGGTTTGCCACCAACTACATAGCTCTAGTGAGTATCTTGAAGCATAGGGTAGGATTGAGGGCCCTTTAAGGGAGATGATTAGAACAGGTACCCTCAGAGCCGCATTGTCATTGGGAAGCGTGTTGAAGACATAGTTTTGTCCAATGCTTTGTTGGAGGCCATTTGACGAGTGTTGTGTGATACAAGGTGGCCTACTATCAAGCCCATATTTGACTTCACGAGGATGATGGAGGAGAGTAAAGTTGTGGCCCCTAAATCCTTTATGGCTTTATCTGAATGCACAAGATTAATGACAGTAGTTGGTACAAACATTGGAGCACTGTCTTCACCGGGCCAGTGAGTGGTCATTAATTACATTAACTCATTTACATTTAAGTTTTAATGCATGTAGTAGATTTATTAATATTTCTTTTTTAAGAATTTTAAAAATCAAAATCAATGTACTATTTGAATCCCAAGTATCACTATAACATGGGACTTGGACATAGGCCCGAGTTAATGTAAGCTGTCCATGAAGCTAACACCCAATTGGACCCAAATTCAAGATCAAAGGGAGACTTCGAAAATGAGGTAACAAAGCAAACACAATAAGAAAATTTTCTTAATCCAAAGTCCTAATGTTTCATCTCTCAATCTAAAAGTTAAGGTTCTATTCCACGAATTATAAAGTTCATAGATTTTCTTACGATCTCGAATGAAGGACTAAAATGATGCCATACAAGTAATCCAGAATGCTCTAGTCATCTGTTATTTAAGATTTAGAAATATTAGTAGGTTTCCATATTAACAAGTTAACCTAATGATTAATAGGCGAGTGTTGCTGATGTATGGTATCAATGCCCCTATCTAAGGTTTAAAATATCGTATCAAGATAGAGTATCGGTAGGCCCAAAAAAGGATACGTATCGGGATACGTATTAGATACACGTGGATACATTGTAAAATCATGGATACAGTGGATACACAAGGAAAATGGTGAATACATAAAGTAATACTCACTTATATGTAAAGATAAGCTAAAAATATGATAAATTGACATGTTTTTAATATGATACACCCACACGTGTAAGAAGTATATTAACGTGGAAACCAACAGTTACACACATAAACGCATGTAATGCATACCACAAAAAACAATGTAAGAAGAGGAAAAGTGCTTTTAAGTTCCAAATAGATGTTGTCAATCAACTAAGAAGATTTTAAGAGAAATTTGTTGTACTTCAGTGGCGTTTGGTTTTTGGGTTAGGGATAGAAGGAGAGTCGAACAAAAGAGTGAATGTTGCATCAAGTGTATTAGTCAATATATTGTAACATATAGGCTGTATTGACCGATGCGGTCGATATATTACATGTATCGACCAATACCATGTAGAAATTAATTTATCCTAAAACGCACCTATCGTGCCGATAGAGTGGATACAGGATATGTATCGACTGTATCAACGGATAAGATAATATCTTTTAAACCATGCCCCTATCATATAAAAGTGGACCGTTCAGATTTTAGCTTAGTCAGCACCATCTTCTCCATGTGAGAAGAATTGGAGCATGTTTCCACTGAAACATATAAAGCAAAGAAACGGGTTGGAAAGTGAGAAGCTCCAAAAGCTTGTATTCTGCCATTAAAACACGAAGTCGACGCAAAAGTGTTAGAGAACGAGATGGAATCCATATTACCACAAGATCCTTTAGATTTGCTTTATAGTGTTCCAAATGATGAGTAGGACCCACTCAATGAGTGGGTCAATCCTTCTTCGATCAGCCCAACAATAGACCTCATCTCGAGATTGCTAAAAAATTGCTTCTGATATGGGGCTTGACGTCGATATAGTGATGGAGATAGAGGTGGGGGAGCAAAGTGGAGATTCTTTTAGTAGGGCCATGAGAATTACCCCCAAATAGACTCAAACGCATAGATATATTCCGAAAGTAGACATTGACTCAGATAAAAGTACAAGCAATGATGATGATAATCATGATGCCTAAGGAGGCTATGTCGGATGCAGTGATGAAGATGATGATAAGTGGTGAGGGGATGTTGCTGGTAGCATGGTGGTGCAAGGAGTCGGAGGCCTTTGAGCCAATTTAACGAGGAGTCGGTTCAAGTAATGCTAACCAAGACTATAGTTTCCCATCACGTCCCCACAGCGAGCCCACACAACATTTCCATATCCCACAGCCTTGATAAATTGATGTTGGGCGTGGACAGCATAGTTCATCATCCACTTCATTATGTGGATGTTCAGAAGGATATGCAATGTTTACAATGTCAGCGACATGTCACCCATGTCAAGCGACATATCGCCGATTTGGAGTTGGGGGACACGAAACTAGGGTGTAAATCGACTTTACCTTGGTTTCATGCGACATGGGCGACATGTCGACCGACGTGAGGGAAAAAAAAATTTACCTTGGTTTCATGCGACATGGGAGACATGTCGCCCATATCACTCGACATGTCCCTCACGTCGAGCGACATGAGGGTAAAACCGAAATGTCGCACGTGCCGATTAAAAAGGGAATGCCCTAAATCGAGCAGATTTCCTTATTTCTCTCATATTCACATATTTGAAGAGATTTTTTCTCAAATTTGTGTATTAAAACACAGATCTAACACCACTCGTCAAGATCTACACGATTTTCAGTCGTTTCACCGATAAAATCAAGGTAAAAACGATATTTTTCCACTAGTCTGGGAGAGTGTTGCCACCACCCCACGAGAGATTTGGAGGAAATACCTAGACCAGGAGGCATAGATCAGAGAGTACATTGATAGTTTGAGGCCTCACTAAGAGGAGTATGCGTCACTATCATGTGAGATGGGTGGAGGGAAGAGACAGAGCTGTCAATTTTTAACTTCATGGTGTACTATAAAGAACAAGCGGTATTCCTTAAGTCTGTAGATGCCTCTGATAAGATAAAGGATGCGGCTTACATCATGAGTTTGTTGATTGATATCATAAAAGAGGGGGGGCGGAAAAATGGTGTACAAATTGTGACGGATAATGATAGTGCCTTTGTAAAGGCAAGGAAGACACTGATGAATAAGTGCAACTTCTACTGGACATCACGTGCAGCACATTGCATCGACTTGATACTAGAGGTTAGTGTTGCTAGACAGAGTGCACGTAGTGTTCTTGAGGATGCACGGACCGTTACAAACTTCATATACAACCAACCATGCATTTGTGCTAGCAAAGATGAGAGAACCATGTCAAGGGGACATAATCAAACCGGGCATAACTCGATTTGCAACGAACTACATCGCATGAGAGAGCATCCTTCGTCATAAAGCGGGATTGAGGATTCCTTTTACTAGTCCTGACTGGGTTGCTTATCGCAATAGTAAATCCGTAGTGGGCCAGAGAGTTGAGGAGGTTGTTGTTCACAGACTTTTTTGAGAAAAGGTCCATGACTTGGTGAGTCTCTTGGGGCCCATATATCGAGTTCTGCGAAGTGTGGATATGGATGTATATCTTAATATGGGGTCTGTATACGAGTTTATGTGGGATATGAAAGAACAAATCAAAGCCGTTTGCCCGAGGTCTTATAAATGGGTCCACAACATCATCGGCAATCGCTTATACAAGACTCTTGTCCACCCGCTTCATAAGGCTAGTAGGTGTTGTGTTTCTTGTGTGTCTGATGCTTTTCTTATTGATACCTTATGAATAATTTAATATATTTGTTCTCTTATTCAACAGCGTACTGGCTAAACCCCAAATATAGTACATGATGTGTACACAACCAACCCCAAATATTAGTACAGTCATAAACTTGGAACGAATGCCGAGTTATTGCAGGTTGTACATGATGCGTACGCAAAACTGGACCCCAAGTCTAAGACAAAAGGGTTGTTTGGAAATGAAGTTTTTCGTAGACACTTGAAGTTTTTTTATTTTAGTTTTCAGCTTAAGTGGGGTTCTAATTCGTGTCATATGTTATAGTTGCTTATGTTTAGGGATTATATTTGGTCATTCGTCTCACTGGCCATCATTGTTGCGAGGAAGAAGATGATGTCATATAAGTTTTAGTTAAATAACAAACAATCTTTTTAATTCTTTTTTTGATTAATAACGAAATTTTATTAAAAAGAGGGAGGAAAATACAAAAACATCAAAAGAAAGTGTGGGGAGATGGCTCCCCAAGAAGGGAACAAAACATCCACCCACAAAAGAGCAAATGAAAACTAATACAGAGATTACAGAAACACCCCAAGGTGCAAATCAACAGAAAAACCAGCAAGAATAGAGTACCACTCCCACCCCACACGTCGCATCACATCACCGCAATAGAAGCCCAACATCTGACAATGTCCGAAGAGGAATAATCCTTGAATTCCGGCATAATACCAGCCCAAGCAGCCGCCATTCCCATAATAGAATCAATAAGGCCATTAAGACTCCTCCGAGACTCCTCAAATTCTCTTGTTGCGTTCACCCCAAATTTCCCACTTGATAGCAAAGAAAAGGATCTTATAAAGATTCCGGTCTTTCTTACCCAAGGCAGAGAGACACCATTGCTCGAACAAATCTCTAACATGCCTCAGCCGGACCCAATCCACATTGATAATCTGAGCAAAGAAATTCCATATCTTCATAGCGAGATCACAAGACAAAAATAGATGATCCACTGATTTTCCATTCTTTAAGCACATCACACAAACCTGTGGAGATAGGGCCATATACTTTATTCTCCTTTAATTAGATAGACTTTTAATTTCTAGATTAAATGAACAGGTTAGTTGTGGCTTACGTACGGGATCAACACCCCTACACTTCGGTCTTTAGCAGTCCAGATCTTGGCTTAGACTGCCTCATCCTCAGCTTGTGAGAGGAATTGGATAACTTTTGCCCTCACTCATACGAAACAACGCAACAGATTGGCATATCAGAAACTTCAGAAGTTAGTTTTTTGCCACTACAACAAGCATTGAAGGATGACCCACTTTATGAGTGGGTTAGGACTGCTGAGTTGGATCAGGCCGATGGCTGTCCTAAAACAGAGATAGCCCGAGCTGCTGCAGAGCTAGGGATTAATGTAAATGAGGTTATGGAGATGAAGGTGAGAAAGAGTGGGAGAGACTCTTGACAAGGCCATGCGCATCACCGCATTACCCTCACGTTTTGGTGGTGTTGGTCGTGGGACAGTGATGGTGACGATGATGTGGATGTTGTAGTGGTGTTCAAATAAGAGGTGGCAGTGGTGTTCATATAGGAATGTCCCCTTTTATAGGAGAGGGTAGCTTTGATTACGCCACACAAGATACAGATCATGGTGCACCACCTCCACGTGGTGGAGCCAGCCAGCCATCCCAAACTTCTTAGCATCGGGGTAAGGGGAAGAAGCATTTGGGAGCGTAGGAGGAGGCATCCATCTCTCATAGCTCTGGGAGCTTGGATGTAGGGTGTGAGCAGCAAGGATCTTCCTCATCAGCATCATACGGCAGATATGGGGGGTACGGAAGATATGAGGGTCAACACCTAGCACCATCTTATAAGAGTCAGGGGTTAGAGGAGTCCAGATCTTACGGTTACGAGTAAGGAGGCTATGACACCGTGCCTTATGTTGGAGGAAGAGGGTATGGGATATTTCCAGATATTCCATACCCTGCTGCTGCTAGATATAGGGATGATTCGTATGCATACCATCTTGTTGCTCTAGCGGCTGTTACGATCACTACAATGATGACCTATTACCCCCAATACGGCCCCACAGGGGTATTGGTGCATATGATTCTTGAGGACTACCAAAAATATGTCTCTCAGTACATGGAGTGGTATCATCGGATGATGTCCTGGGCCCAGTATTGCAACTATGTGGAACAGATGTATTATGGTGGGGGACAAAGCAGAGACGAAGATGATGATGCTAATGAGCCTGCCCGTCATTCACTTTGGATATGAGTGGCCTATACATGCAGACTTTAGATTGATGGCACTTGATTTCTAGTTTTATGTATTTTTTTAGTTTGACTTACATTCACGTTTAG
>JAUPMG010207123.1:0-21938 GCA_031762675.1 Pachysandra terminalis
AACTAAAATACAACTTTATATATTAAGGGTATAATAGTAAACGTTATTTATGATTTTTGAATGAAAAAATAAAAAAATAAGAAGAAGGGTAGTTTGGGAACTTTACACTTTGCTACAGTGCAAAGTTCCTTCAATGCAATTACTTTTGGGTACAAAGAGCTTTTTGAAACCAAGACTTTTCAAATGAGTTTTCTGACATTATTCTTAAAAAGTTACCCTACACCCTAATTTTCCCTATTTCTTTCCTGCATAACATGAGTGTTTGGATACCCGTGGGTACCACAAAAAATGTTTCTCTAAAACTCCTTTTACTGCAAAAAAAAAAAAAAAATAATGAAAAACGGCCTTTTATTTGTTTTCGGGTATAAAAGAAAGAAATTTGTCACAAAGAAAAATGAAAAGGTAAAAAGAAGAACATGTTTCCCATCATACCCTTTATCACCAAAGCTTCATTTTTCTTGCATTTATACAATGAAGGGTAAAATATAGAGATGAAACACTTTTCTCATTTATTCCTATTAACCAAACATCAAAATCAAAACTTTTTGTTAGTCATACATTTTCATGATACAACCACGGCTTCCAAAAAAATTAAATTTCACTTTCCAACATCTTTTTCGGGCATAATACTTTCCAAATTAACTTTCTAGCATATTCTTGAAATCCAAGCGAAGTCTTATAGATAATTTTAGAGTGTTATTATCACATTTAAAAATAGTTTATGTGTGTATGGAATTATATAAAAATAACATTAATAAAAGACAAATTGAAAATTTTATGAGAATAAATTTAGGAAACTGGTTCCTAAAATGAGTTCCCGATTCAAAATGACAGCCGATACGCAAGATTCTAGCCCAACCCGACTATCTCAAGAAAACTTTCCTATCTAATAACTAACTATACCCAATAAAAAATTCAACGCATGTGCACATCACATGTCAAGATTGGGCATATCGAGTTGGCTTCCATGGATATTATAAGGGCAGTGGCAATTCCTAACCCGACCCGTGAACCACCTAACATTACAAAAACTTCTCAGATCAAAAGGTCCGTACTTGCTTAGATAGCATTGTTGATCCTGAAATTGGCTAACAAAACAAGATTAACAAGATGATAGGTGTCACCTTGTGAATGGTTAACCAAAAGGAGAATATCGGTTTAAAAGCCTGCCTCGTATTGGCCTAAACTTGACAGGCGTTCTAATACGAGGTTTCCTTGTATTGTTAGTTCAAATCACCAACAGACTCAAGGAGAAGGTTTGAAAATCTCAAGGAATGGATCCAGAAGTAGCACAAAGATAGAGAAAGCTCCTAAGTCAGAGATTTCAAATCTGTCAGCTGGTTCTCTATTGCACTAAGTGTCTTTTGCTTGAATGAGATGAAGGCTTTTATGGCCAAAACTCTCGGACAAGGTTCAAGTGACAGGTATCGGTTATCGAGGGCTAGACACGGTAGGATGTTCCCATGTGTCCAAGCCCATACCTCGATTGTTGCCTGTCACTTTGTACAAATGTGCAAGCGATCTCTGCCTTGTGCTCAGTCCCCTTGATGTGACATCGCCCACTTGAGTTTGGTCAACTGCCAGCAACCGCCATGGGTCTGATGGGACGTTTCTCTGGGCCACCATTCCTTTAGGTATCTCGATTCCCCCCATTTTCGTCTTTTGTATTAATGACTTAAGAAGCTCGGGACGTTGTCCTCGTGTTTAGATATTTTAAGAATAATTCTTCGAATCGAATGATTTTAACTCGGTTACGAGTGTAATGCTTCACAATATCGGGTCAAGCTACACTTGAAGTTTGTAATGCAACTTGTCGTGAGATCTCAGGCGCCTTTGATGTACGGATATCCCAAAACAGTCCTCATTCTTAGGGATCGGGATGTAAAAAGAAGTCATCATTGCTTCACGACAAGAGCAATGTCATTGCTTCTCAGATAACCCTTCAGGATGTGAGGGTTTGGTATAACTGATACGAACCTCTGAAGTTAGGTAAGGATCATAACTCATGTTCTAGTAGGATTGAATAATCCATCACTGATCTCGAGGTCAGATCATAAAGTCTATTCTCGGATTTGGGATGGGATCAAGTTGTCTCTATCCAACCTTGAGATAGATCATAAAGTCTGTTCTCGAATTTGGGACAGAATCAAGTTGTCTCTATCCAATCTCGAGATAGATCATAAAGTCTATTCTCGGATCACATATGCCTCTTTGTATTCGAGTACACATTTAAAAGGCGGGAAAAGAAATGAATTCTTTTTCGAGAAATGCCAGATGGCTTCATCTTATTGGTCCAATTTGAATTTTCAAATTGAGGGGTCATCATTAGCCCCCTGCACTTAGAACGTGTTGATGGGACACATTGTAAGGGAAAACTCGACAAGGCATTCAATGCCTTGGATATCCGTATCATCGCTGAATCACTTGATTAGCCGTCAAACGGTCACTTTTCGAAGCATGGGATACACCACATTAAATGTTAGGGCTGACGTGTCACTGTGAGATTGAGCACCGTTTGAACTGCTTGGCAGTCCCGAAACCACTCTTGGGAGAATCTAGGCAGTTTCATGATTGCGTGGGAGTTTATAAGAGGGAGTGTAATGCAGTAGGTCCTTTACCTCTGTTACTCTATCTTCTTCTTGCTTCCCCCTGCAATCAGAACTTCCGCCTGTGGCTTGCATTGATATTTTCTTCAGAGTGTTTCTTCCTTCTCTTCCATACTTATAAGCGATGGCGTCCCCAAAATCTCAAGGAAAAGCCAAGAAGGCCACGAAGAAGGCGCCAAGTCCTCCACCACAGCTCTCTTCCAGTTTCTGGACACAAGTTAATCATTGGATTCTCCCCATTCAGATCGAAGAAGGGGACATTCAGACTCCCTACCCTGACTTTGATGAAGCCATGGGGGCGAGGAAGCGTTTTCGGACGACTCCCTACTTCAAAGTGTCTTGAGGTGATTATCCCGTCTCTAAGGTGAGTTTTAAATCTCACATCGGGTTACTTACAGGCTCGGCGACCTGGTGTCGCTCGATGCTTTCGAACTCTATCTACCAGGAGAGATTGAAGAAGGCCGGTATTTACAATGCCATCCAGGTATCTCTGCTGGAAATCTCCCGAGACAATGATGGTTTGCTGGAGCTGATGATGAGGTGGAACCCTCAGACTCACACATTTGTGACAGCGTTCGAGGAGATCACCCCGACTCTTGAGGATGTCGAAGTGCTCTGCTGCCTTCCGGTACTCGGTTCTTAGAGTCCAGCGTCGATCAAGTTATCTAAAGAGGAGAAAGCGATCGAGGACCTTCTTCACGATGGTATGCGGGCGTCTTCAAGGCCTCATGTCATCAAGAAGAAAGGGAAGAAGAGCGAGAAAAAGGCTCTCGTAGGACAATGTCAGGCTGGATCCGTTTCTTCTGGAGGGAGGAGAATCTGATCCGAGGTTCTAACGTGATGGAGATCATCGATGGTGAAGGCCGGGATAGTCCAGCTGTATTCGAGGCTTTCATCAGCCTTTGGCTATCCCACTTCGTATTGGAAGGTTTTCCCAATGACAAAGTAAATGAACAATTGTTCCCTCCGGCGATCAAGCTAGCCCAAGGGGTTCCGGTACCTTGGCTCCTCTTTTTTGGGGGAACTTGTACCATAACCTCAACCTCCCGGTTGCAGATCAGGCTCGTTCTCGAGGTCAGAGGTTGATCGAGACCCTTGTGGAAATGTTCCTCTGGGAACGATATCCAGCTTATGCCGCGGTGAAGATCTCTAAAGGCTCCAAGGTGGATTTTGCTAGTGGACCACATCCTCGAGCTTCGTTCTGGTGTGGGGAGGCCCCTTTGGTGAAATGTGACATGGAGGACATGCTGAATGTCGAAGGCCATTTTGAGTCTCAGCCTTATACTTGAGTCATTGGAGGGGTCGTCTATGTTTGTGGTACAAGTCTTGAGGGTCAAACCCTCGAAGTGTCTGCCTGGTCGGGACTGTCCCTCGAGTGTCGTACCTATTTGGTGATTCTTCATCAAAACCGTGTTCTTGGGAGAGTATAATGTGCTCAACAACATGAGTTACAACCCTGATTGAGTTATGCGCCAGTTCAGCTTTGATCAGCGCGTGCCAAAAATGCTTTCGAAGAACGGATCGGACCCAAAGATCACGACTGGGAGTTTTCTCATGGAATGGGGTTTCAAGTATATCGACTCTTGAGGAGCCGTGACTGCAGTCCCTAAAACCAAGGAGGGGAAAGCATCCAGCAAATGGTTGACTTACTGGCAAGAGATGCTTGAAGAAGTTTGTCGCTTCAAAGAGTTAGAGGCCGAGCAATGTCAATTCGAGATTACACAGCGAGATACCCTTTTGAAGCAAACGGGTCGTCGCTCAAAAGGCATTTCGAGGCCGAACCCCCAACCAATACATACAAGCTTCGTGCTAAAGGCTTACTTTCCTCCGAACGATGAAACCGGCTCCCCGAGCTCTCGACAGAAGTCCGTGGATCTAGGTTCTCATACCTCAAGTTCTAGAGGGAAGAACAACACACAAATGGTACAATTTCTTCAACGTGTTTTCTTCTTTCTTTTCCGCCCGTTCATTAAAGTCTACTGACGCAGGGTTTTAATGACTAACAGGCTGGGGGCTTTCTTTTTTATAAGATCGTTGGTGCTCTGCCATCTTTTCCTGCAGTGGGTGACTCTCCTTCTGCAGGTAAATCTCTTGGTATATATGTTTTCTCTCTTTTTTTTTGTAAGGCAATAGATCCTTCCCTTTTAAGCATGTGGATCACCTTGGTTAGGTTCTTCGAAGAAGCCAAAAGGAGACAAAGGAAAAAAAGAAGACTAAGGATACCGAGATCCAACCTCCATTTAGGCCAGACTTGGGGCCCATGGAGAGGATCCTGAGACTTAGAAGGTTTACACACAGACCTGATGCCGACACTCTTCCCGACATATCCAAGATGAGCTTCGACGATATGATACATGAATTGGCATCTTACCAGGCCATGGAGGAAGGAGAGGAGAAGGCACAGCATCCTGTGGTGGACACAGTGCCTGTCGTATCTAACCCCGACCCTTCAACAAGTGATGACGAGGGGGTAAGCGAGACCGAGGCTTGGATTAACGCCCACAGTATGGCTAGAGAGTTGGACAAACTCTCATTTCTCTCTGAGGATATAGAGGGCGGCGGCACAGATACCGAGATGAAGGCTGCTGATAGTCGCCAAGATGTTGAGATTGGTGAATCAAGCGTGGATTTAACTATTACTGAAGTCGATTCTCAACATCCGGGGAACAAGGAGGACAAGGCAGAGGCTGAGGATGATGGTAATGACCAAGACACCGAGTTTGCTGTTCAGAATGATCAGAGTGCAGACAAGATAGTGGAGCCCCCGGTGATCGAGCCCGAAGTTGAGGAGTCGACTTTAGTTTTGAAAGAATCATCAATTCCGGAAACTGGTGTTGATGCTGGGGTGTTACCTGACTTGTCTGCCTTCTCTTCTACCGCGGTGTTCATCGAGGCTATCCTTCCCTCTGAGGTATCGGCGGACGTGCCCAATGTTCCAGTCGAGCTGTCCGAGACACATAGGTGCCATGCTGTTACGGAGACCGAGGTCCTCCCTCCTTCTGAAGACATGATCCCTTTATCCGCTGCTCTGAATATTGAGAAACGATCTCGAGATTTCAAGGGTGATCTCACTGTTCCTCCTCTTTCCTCTGACATTACTCCTTCGTCCGCTGATCCTCCGAAATCAAAGAAGCAAAAGGTGGAGCATTTCAATCAACAAATTATGGTGTTCGAGGATTATTATATCCCGGAAGACTTGGTGAAGTGGATGGAGATAATCTTTAGGCTTTAGGGAGATATTTCTGATGATGCCTCCATTTCTTCTCAATGGGTAAAGAGTGCCGGATACACAGAGCTTTGTACCTTATTGAAGTCTTTGTCCGAAACGACATTAAAAAATATCACGGGGGAACAACTCCAGAGTTGGCAAAAGAAAGTTCTCGATGCCGAGGTTCTGGGCTTCAAGGTTGGTTGGCTGAAGTCTCGCCTTACCGAGATTGAGGAGAGTTTGGCCCAGTTTGTTAAGAGGAGCAAACTTCAAGCACAGGTTGCTCAAGCTAAAGAATCCCTACTCAAACTCGCAGAGATCCGAGAGGAGAGACTGAAAGAGGTAGAGTCACTAAAAAGCGCTATACTAATTAAGGAGAAGGAGCTTTGCGATATGGAACTTGCAGAGTAGACGTACAAGAAAGAGGGGGAAGAGAGTGAGAGTGAATTTAGAACTTTTGTTAACTCATGCGAATCACGTGTAAACCAGAACTCTTTTCCCAAAGAGATTTGTAATATTGTTATGCAATGAAATAGAAACTTTCTGTATTTGGACTTACTATCAATAGTAATATTTTTTTAGCTATTTGTCGTTTACAAGTTCTTCCTCGCATTTTCTTCAAAGGATAGGATTTTATAGTTACCGGATTCATAGGCCTGAATAACTTCAAAGGGTCCATCCCACCGGGGTGTGAACTTCGGTTTGATTGTGTTACTACGTTCATACCATGAAGTTCCAAGGACGAGATCACCTGGTTCAAAGTCTCGAGGAGATAATTTCTTCTGATATGCTTTGGAGATTACTTGATGATATTGAAGGTTCCGGTCAAAAAAGGCCCGTTGACGTTTTTCATCTAAACTGTTTAGATCATGCATTCAAGTAGTGACAAAGTGATGACTGTCCCAGTCAATTTCGGCTGCCTGTAAGACTCGGGCAGAGGCAATTTGTAATTCGACAAGGAGAATAGCAACAGTTCCATAGACCAAAGAGAAAGGTGTGGCCTGAGTCGCGCGGTGCTTCGAAACCCGATACGCCTAGACTACATGAAATAGATGTTCATTCCAATGAGTAGGATGATCATAAGTCATTTTGCTCAAGAGCTTGATGAGGGTTTTGTTCGTAGCTTCGGCTTGGCCATTCCCTTGAGGGTAATACCAAGTCGCCTTGATATGAGTAACATGGTTTTCGGATAGTAGTAATCAGACTGGCCGATTTAGGAAAGAAGAACCGTTATCGGTGATGATTCTCCGAGGAGACCCGAATCTAAGGATAATATTTTCCCTGATAAACTGTGACAGCCACCCCGGTTGTTCTCCGTAGAGCCATAGCCTCCACCCACTTAGTGAAATAATCAGTAGCGACGAGGATCCAAGTGTGTCCTCGTATGCTCTGAGGATTAATGGGACCAATAAGGTCAAGCCCCCAAGTATGGAAGGGCCAGGGGCTTATGACCGACTGAAGAGACCGAGGAGGACGTCGTGGGATATCGCCTTGGATTTGACATCGAGAACATTTTCTCACATAGTCGAAGGCATCATCCCTCATAGAAGGCCAATAGTAGCTGATAGCCATGAGTTGATCGAAAAGCTTCTCCTTACCTTGATGGGCTCCACAAGAGCCGGAATGAACTTCTCGTAACACGATTTCGGCTTCTGGGGCACCAATACTTTTCAGCAATTGGTTATTAAAACCAACCCGGAACAAGTCATCTCCATGCATTTGAAACCAGCTTGCTCTTCTCTGAATCCGATATCTTTCCATGGTATTGGTAGGCGAAACCCCGTATCGTAAGAAGAGGATGAAAGGTTCTCACCAATCTTGATATTGCACATCTACAGGGCAAGCCTCCATTATATCTGCAGGTCTCTGGCATTCTGCGCAATCTCTCTGGGTTTTGGCAGTATCCAAGGTCACGGTGGCCCAATAGACGCCATACCTTTGTAATCTCCTGCCAAGTGGGATGGAGTCCTGCATTCCACAAGTCTTTTCGTGGATATTGGCAAAAATTTGCCTTGCTTCATCTTCATTAACACACCTTAATAGGACACCGGTCGAGGCTTTGAAATACAAGGCTTCACTGATTTCCACAAAGCTTGACAGTTTCCTCATAGGGATCCGGTCTTATGATACTAGATCTCGGAGTTGTAGTAAGATGGGATACCTCCAATCGGATGGAAGAATATCTTCTTTCTCGAGGACCGGGTCAAAGATAGCTGGGAGCGCTTTTCGGATAACATCGATACGCTGCGAGTGTCCTTCCATAGTGATCCTACTCCCGAGATTGGCGAGAAGGTTTGCTTGATGATTTTTCAATCTCGGATTATAAGATAAAGTGCATTCCGAGAATTTCTTCATCAAAGCTTGTATTGCGGTTCTATAAGGTGCCAGCTCTGGCTCCTTAACAGTGAAATCCTCATTAATTTGCGAGATGACGACTTTCGAGTCTCCAAAGACTCTTAGTCTATCCATCCGTAATTGTCTCGCCAGGATAAGTCCGATTAACAATGCTTCGTACTCGGCTCTGTTATTGGTACATAAGAAATTCAACCTGAAAGAAAATAAGATGGTAACCGTTATCGGCTACGACATCAATACCGACACCTCCTCCGTCAGCATTAACTGAGCCATCAAATTTTATTATCCATTCCCAGTATTCAGCTCTATCAATCTCGAACTCAGGCAACTCTTCTTCTTCAACCTTGGAGAAGACTGTAAGTAGATCTGCAACGGTCTGTCCTCGGATGGAGCGAGGATGTTCACAGGAAATGTCAAATTCGGATAATTGCAGGAGTCATTTGGTGTATCTGCCAGTGAGGACTGGTTGGGATAACAGATATCTCAAAGGATTCGCTTTGGTGATCAGATAAGTCGGGCACGCCAAAAGATAGTGCCTCAGTTTGCGAGTTATGTGTGAAAAAGCGAGACAAAACTTGTCGATCTGTGAATACTTTAATTCAGGACCTCTCAGAAGCCTACTGATGTAATACACTGGTTTCTCAGTACCGTCGTCATCCTCTTGAGCCAATAATCCTCCGATAGCATCACCCGAGGTAGCCAGGTAAATCCGTAGTGGTTTCCAGGGTATCGGTGAAATCATAGTATGATGGTGGTGTAGGACATTCTTGATCTTCTCAAAAGCTTCTTGACATTCTTCTTACCAAAGAAAAGTGATTCATTTGCGAGCAAAGGCATAAATGGGGAAATATGAGCAGAGAGGCCAGGGATAAATCTTCTGATATATGAGACTTTCCCGAGAAAGGATTTCAGCTACTTTTGAGTTCGTGGAGGCATCAATTCGAGAATGGCTTTTGATTTTGTAGGGTCGATATCAATCCCTTGTCAATGAACAACAAATCCTAGGAATTTTTCAGCAGTAACTCCAAAGGCTCATTTCGCTGGATTCATCTTCAGATTATATAACTGACATCGCTTAAAGACTCTTCCCAACACCTCAAGGTGATTACTTCATTCTCGGAATTTGACCACTATATCATCCACATAATCTTCAACTTCTTTGTGGATCATAGCATGGAATATCGTCGTCATGGCACGTTGATAAGTTGCTCCAGCATTTTTTAAGCCAAAAGGCATAACTGTGTAATAAAAATTACCTATAGGTGTCTGAAATGCTGTGTGTGGAGCATTGGACTGGTGCATTCGGATCTGGTTGTACCCGCTGAAACCGTCCATGAAGGAGAACATAGAGTGTCCGGCTGTGGCGACGATTAAGAGATCCATATTAGGAAAAGGGAATTCATCCTTAGGACTTGCCTTGTTAAGGTCTCGAAAATTGACACAACATCGGATCTGCCCGCTCCTTTTTAACTGAGACTACGTTTGCGAGCCAGAACGGATGTTGAATAGGTTTAATAAAACCTACCTTGAGCAGCTTCTCGACTTCGCTTTTGATTTGCAATTGAATCTCAGGCTTGAACATTCGAGCATGTTGTTTGATAGGCTTGATGTCGGGGGATAGGTGGAGCCGGTGTGTGACTAGGTGAGGGTCCAAACCACACATCTCATCATACGACCAAGCAAATATGTCTTTGTATTCTTTCAACAAACAGATAAGGTTACATTTTTCATCCAAAGATAAATTGGAATTCACAAAAGTAGTTTGCTTGGTGCCATCATGTCACGTCCCAAATCCCCAGAGTATGACACGTGTACACACACGTGCATAAACTGGTATTCCAAGCCGTGATTCTCACTCTCAATCACGCATCCGATTATCCTCTAAACATCCATGAGAGTGGTAACACCATAATCACATAATAACTAAGCAAAAAGTAAACAATATACAACAACGGAATTAACTTCGGATCACATGATAAATATATACATCTTAAACCATGCATCAAATATAAAGATGCACAAAACTCTCAATTTCATCATATGCTACACTGTCAGAATATATATACGAGACCCACCTCAAGGGTCAACACTCACATAGAGCCAATCACTAGATCTCGACACTTCGAGCTTGAATCACATCCTGCTCTCCATCAAGAGCCACATCCATACGATCTGATGTACCTGAAATGATAATGCCACAAAGGCCTGAACTACACAGCTCAGCAAGCATATGGCACAAAAATAAAGAACTATCGAATTTTCACATGATCAGAGTTTATGCAAAGCTTATCATTTGTATGATATAATGTAACCACGGTAATGATACCGATTATAACAATCTACCAATTACATAACCGATCATCTAACGACATAACTGTACCTCTTATAATAAACTCGTTATCACATAATCACTACTCTTATAACGTATTTGCCTTTATCACATACTTGTCTTTATTTCATACTTGCCTTTATTAGATATTTACCTTTAGTATATATTCGCCACAGGACTGGGGTAAGGCTATATCTGTCTAATAACACCCATCCAGCAAACTTTTCTCACACATCTATATCTGAGAACTGAGGAAAAATCATAACTATCCATTAGCAACCACTCATGACCAATCTTATTTCAGGAATGGAGGGAGACCATAATACATGTCCACTGAGTCCCATCCTGACCAATCTCACAATCTTTATCTGACTAGGGGGAGACCATAATACATGTCTGTTGAGCCCCAATCACGTCAAAAGGGAGAGACCATAATTGTCTGCTGAGCCCTCCGACACACTCCCATATTCACCATTTTTCTCTGAGAGCTGGGGGGAGACCACATATATGTCTGCTAAGCCCCAATCTCACCAAGCCACACCACCATCTTCTCTCAGGACTGAGGGGAGACCATAATACATGCCTGCTAAGCCTCATCCTGCAAACCACACTACAATCCTTTATCTGAGCACTGGGGTAAGACTACACGTCTTAATAGCACACAGTCCCACCAATCACATATATCACATAAATATCCTGAGTTGTTGGGATAACTAATCCCTCACCCTTAACTCTTTTATAAAAATAAACAGTTAGTTCCTTCTAGCGGAACACCATCTATATATATATATATATATATATATCGTATCATAATCCCTTCTTGCGAGACACTATATCTATTTTATATCATAATTAGATCCATCAAATCTCTTTCACATTTTCATTAGGCTAAATACCTCTATTTGGTATTCCTACAAAGCCTTATCACATCTCATCATACTCAAGCTTGAAGCCATCCACATCCCAAAACGTATAACTGATTCTGTTCCAAAGAGGATCGAACCCCTGCTTGAGCGCTCAATCGCCAACCCAGAAACGCGAATTCCACCGATTTTTTTGATTTACATTTCGAACCAAACAAGCTATAATTATAACCATATCTAAGAATTTCATTCCCCTCATTACCCCAAACCTATATACATTTTTTTAAATTCAATTCCCTCTCAAATTCCCTAAACCATATGAAAATCAACAACAATTCATTTAAATTTGCACTATACACTTACCGGTTCTGCAGAAATCCGAAATATGAAAACTCGCAGAATTTTCTTCTCTTTTCTCTTCTTCTTCCTCGGCTTTCCCACTCTCGGGCGCTCTCCGATCGCCTTAATTCTCCTTCTCTGCTACTTCTCTTCTCAGTCGGTTGGCTTATGCCGACCTACAAAGAAAGACATCCTCTTTAAAATCTTCTTCCTTTTGACTTTACTAAGGTACTACATGGTAGTACCTAGCTTGTGTATTGCCATATCAAATCTTTATCTTTAGTTTTATTACGGTACCAAGTGGTAGTATCGGATTCGTATACTGCCGTTTCTATTTTAGGCCCAAATTAACTTAATTTAAACCCAATTAACATAATCAAACCGCATAATTAATTTCTAAACTCAATTAATTACTAATTAACCAATTCTAGAAATTCAAGGATATTACACATCACTTCCTAGATTTACTTCTTCTAGGGTTTCGAGAACAGATGTAACTCCTTCCTCAAGACGTTCAGGTGCGTCTCTGATATCATGGCTTGCTTCAAAAATATCTGCCATGAGGTTTAGGTCATCATAATCATCGCCATCGGATTCCCGGATGTTGTGGGCCACTGGTTCTCGAATTTCTAGTCCGGCCGAGACCGGTTCTTCCTTTTGAGTATCTAACTCCGGCTGACTGACCTCAGACCAAAGTTTGTAAACGACTCGCCATCAGGCATTTCAACTCGGGTGCATCGAGCTTTAGAGGTGAGTTTGACAAGAATATCATCTGCGTGTCTCTTAAGCTTCTCTTCTTCCTTCTACTCTTCCTTATCTCCGCTCTCCTTCTTCCTCTCCTCCCTCTGCTTCCTTCTTGATGGTCCGGGCTCCGACGGTGTACACTCAGGATTTGCTTAAATCTCGAGCCAAGAGAGTAACGAGATCCCCCGAGGTAGAGACACTTGGCATTCTCCAGCCGGTGCCAATTCATCCTATTCGGCTGCATCGGTAAAGTGAACCTCGGTTTCATCGAAAGGACAAGGGTCGGCAACCAACCGAACCATCTTCCCTTTCCTGATTCCCTTGCAGCATTGATGAAAGGTAGAAGGGACAAGACGGCACCGGTGGATCCAGGGTTGACCAAGGAGAATGTGGTAAGAAAGGCTACTGTCGAGTACATGAAAGAGAGTCGAGTGCTTGTATGGTCCAACTTGGATCTCAAGGGTGACATGGCCCAGAGTGTTCTGACTCCGAACGGTGAAACCGAATATCCTCATGGACTGAGGAATGATCCGTCCTTCCAAGACCCCAATAGCCTTTAGGGTGCTAAGGAGGATGATGTTCATAGAAGACCCGGCATCTATCAACGACCTCTGGATATCAACTCCCTGCAAAATAGAATTTAAATACAAGGCTCGGCGGTGGTCCTCGTGAGGAACCATTATATCCTCCTTGCCGAATGTGATCACCTCGTCCTTGATCTTAGCGGCACATACTTCTTCTGCTTCTCACAACAGCAATCTTTGAGCATAGGTTCTTGTAGGAACTTGTTCTGATTTTGAGAAACCGATCTCCTTCAGGCTATCCTCTAAGCGCTTGAACTTTGGCAGCATCGGTTCCCTTCTGACAACAGCTCCACTCTCGACTTCCGAGATAACAACATTACCACTTCCTTCCCTTTGCCTTTGTGGGCTGGCAAAGGGTCTGCATGGACTCGCTCCAGTTATAAATCAACCTCACCACTCTTCACTCTGGCATGGTATATTCTTCTCAGAGAGTAACAATCAAAGGTTCGGTGGCTAGCATTTTTGTGAAACTTGCAGTATCGAGAACCCCGCATCTCTTGAGCTGTCGGTTCCTTCTTCACAGCTGGCAGGACAACACGGTTGTCCTTAATCCAATTCTCCAACAAGATGTCAAGCTAGATCGATGAACAATTGGGTGCTGGTGGAATCAGTCGATCATCTTTCCTTCCTTTCTTCTTTGATCTCTCAGGGGAGTCCTCCTCAGCAAGAGCAGACTCGACCCCGCGCTTCTTGTCCACTGGCTTCTTGGCAGCATTAACAGATGGTACTGATACACCTGTTCGCCTAGCAGCATCGATTAAAAGAGTAAAGCTCTGAAGTCTCAAGTTCTCCACATGGATCCGGTATTCGGGGTGCATCCCTGCTATGCATATATCTACAAAGAGAGATTCCTCCTCCAGGTCTGTGCAAGACATCACAAGACCCCAAAATCTCCTGACGTAGTCAATCATGCTTTCAGCAGGCAGCTGGCGTTCTCGGCTAAGATCTACAATTGTGAAGCTTCCTCGTTGACAAAGGATTTCTTGTAGAAGAGGGAGGTCATATCTTCCCATGTATAAACAGAACCGGGTTGGAGGTTATTATACCAAGTATAAGCCTTCTCGGACAATGATTTTGAAAACTCTCCCAGTCGCAAATCGCGATCTGAGGCATGAGGACCGAGGGCCTAGATAAAATGGCCAATGTGTTCCTTTACATTGCTGGTTTGACCAGTGAACTTCTGAAATTTGGGACTGACATAATCCTTAGAGTATGGTTTCTGTAGTAGTGAAATAGGATAGGGGGGACGAAAATCACTATCTATCCAATTAGAGTCTCGTTGTTGAGATCTCGAAAGCAGAGCCTCAACATCGGCCAAAGTAACAAAGGTTTTCTCAGTGTTGGAGGATAAGGACAAGGTTGTTGGTGGTATCGGGGCCGAAGGTGGCAAAACGGGTGGGAGTGAGAATAACTCAATGGCTGAGTCAGTAATCGGGTTTGCTATCTCCTCACAAAGTACAGGGGCCGGTGTAGCTGGTCGCCTAGAAGCGGGTTGTTGGCAGGATCCGGTGATGAGTCTCACTCCTCTAAAGGTGGATAAAGAGGGAGATGATTGTGGAAGGGGAATATTCTGATTGGTGTTCTGCTGAGCCGACAAATATTGATCCCCGAAATCGGCTAACAAAATAAGATTAACAAGATGACAGGTGTCACCTTGTGAATGGTTAACCAAAGGGAGAATAACGGTTCAAAAGCCTGTCTCGTATTGGCCTATACTTGACAGTCGTTCCAATACGAGGTTTCTTTGTATTGTTAGGTCAAATCACCAACAGACTCAAGGGGAAGGTTTGAAAATCCCAAGGAATGGATCCAGAAGTAGTACAAAAATAGAGAAAACTCCTAAGTCAGAGATTTCAAATCTGTCAGCTGGTTCTCTATTGCACCAAGTGTCTTTTGCTTGAATGAGAATGAGGGCTTTTATAGCCAAAATTCTCGAAAAAGGTTCAAGTGACACGTGTCAGTTATCGAGGGCTAGACACGATAGGATTGAACCCATGTGTCCAGGCCCATACATTGACTGTCGCATGTCACTTTGTACAAATGTGCAAGCGATCTCTGCCTTGTGCTCAGTCCCCCTGATGTGACATCGCCCATGTGGGTCTGGTCAATTGCCAACAACCGCCATGGGTCTGATGGGACGTTTCTCTAGGCCACCATTCTTTAGGTATCTTAATTCCCCCCCTCCCCCTCATTTTTGTCTTATTGTATTAATGACTTAAAAAGCTCGGGACGTTGTCCTCATGTTTGGATATTTTAAGAATAATTCTATGCATCGAAAGATTTTAACTCGGTTACGAGTGTGATCCTTCGCAATATCAGGTCAAGCTACACTTGAAGTTTGTAATGCAACTTGTCGTGAGATCTCGGGCGCCTTTGATGTACGGATATCCCAAAACAGTCCTCCTTCTTAGGATTCGGGATGTAAGAAGAAGTCCTCGTTGCTTCACGAAAAGAGCAATGTCATTGCTTCTCATATAACCCTTCAGGATGTGTTGGTTTGGTATAACTGATATGAACCTCTGAAGTTAGGTAAGGATCATAACTTCTGTTCTAGTAGGATTGAATAATCCCTCATTGATCTCGAGGTCAGATCATAAAGTCTATTCTCGGATTTGGGATAGGATTAAGTTGTCTCTATCCAACCTCAAGATAGATCATAGTCTGTTCTCAGATTTGGGACAGGATCCAGTTGTCTCTATCCAATCTCGAGATGGATCATAAAGTCTGTTCTCGGATCGCATATGCCTCTTTGTATTCGAGTACACATTTAAAAGGCGGGAAAAAAGAATGAATTCTTTTTCGGGAAATGACAGATGGCTTCATCTTATTGGTCTAATTTAAATTTTCAAATTGAGGGGTCATCAGTATCTTTAGCAAAAGAAAACCAACTTTCCAACGAAACGATGCGTTTGGTTCATTGAAAATGTGAACCCATTAGAAATATTTTTTTTCAAAAGCATTCTAATTAGGGCTGTCAACGAGCCGAGCTAGCTCGGCTTAGGCTCGTTTGAACTGAGCTTGAGCTCTAAAATTAGGCTAGTGAGCCAAGCTTGAGCCCGAAAAAAAGCTCATTATTTTAACAAGCTTGAGCTGAGCTTGGGTAGGCTTGACTCGGTTTGTATATGTGATTATACGTTTATATTCTTATATCTTATATTGTGTGTTAATATTAAACACACATGTTAACATATTCTATTACATATAATAACAGTTATCAACTATAAGGTTAATATGTTGTATTAATCTAAGATTTTTTACGATGTCGACTTTTTATAAGCCGAACTTTTTACGAGCCGAGCTTTTACGAGCCTGAGCCGAGCTGGGCAAAGCTCAGCTCGACTCGAAGCCTAAAAAATTTTAACGAGCCTGAGCCTTGCTAGAGATTTACGATCCTGAGCTGGGTAAAGCTCAGCTCGGCTCATTTACAGCCCTAGTTCTAATTCCTCAATTTTTTGCCCAGCTCGACTCGGAGCCTAAAATTTTTTAACAAGCCTGAGCTTTGGTAGAGATTTACGAGCCTGAGCTGAGCTGGGTAAAGCACGGCTCAGCTCGTTTACAGCCCTAGTTCTAATTCCTCAAAATGTAAGGGAAACGATGGAGTGCTCTTTAACTTTCCTTTCTATCCTTTTCCATCTAACCAAACACAGCCTAGGTAAAAGGCAGAGCGATAATCCTCCGATAAGCTTTAGGCAGAGGCTTTCCAATGAACTTTTGTTGGCCAAGGACTGAATTCTACATTTGATGAGAGAGCTATTACTAGTACTTTGTATAATACCCAATGCGTTTAGTTAAAACAATGAACAGTTTCATTATCTGATAATAAAAAAGCTATATCATTAATCCAATGAAAATCCTAGCATTATCCCTATACCACTTTACCATAAATACTTAAATAATTATTTACAGAAATGCATTATCTGCCCTAACTGCAGCTAAATATTGCAAAATCTTTCAAATATACAGTTATTTACATTGCCAGAAATACTCTATAAGCAATACGAAGGTATAAATAAGCTATCTATGCAGTACCTGTCTTACGACGCATGCTGTCCTACATGCAAAATGCTTTGTATAGGACTCGATAACAGCTTCGCCGTTTTTGAAAGCCTTCTTCATCTCACAGCTTTAGTTTAGTATCGGGTAATTTGTTTCCGTTTTCTAGTGATAACAGAAATGGTTCACAGCCCTTTGAACCATTTTTAATAAATGCTGGCACAAGCAGTTTGAGCTTACCAGCAACTTGTAATTGAAAAGGCTTCGAGCAGCTCTTATCACCCTCGTCAACATCCTGTACCCCTCCTTTCGCAAGGCAACCAACTTGAGCACCTTCCATGTATGCTTTACATGCCACCAAAATATCGTGTGCATGTTTGTGGAAATGGCCAGCAACAAAGTCCTCGAAATGCTTCAGGAAAAAATCAGCTAATTAGATATCAGTGATTGGAAGCTACAAGGAGAAAATGGTATGAATAAATAGCATAGAACAAGAAGCATGTATCCATGGAAACTTATTTATTTGATAACCCAATCGTTATCCATGATTGTCTAGCTATTGGAATCTTTCTCAAAAAAAATTTGGTAGTCTGAGATAATGTTTTTGAAGGGAAAACCTAGCCCAAGGGGCAATATAATAGCAAAGATAGATCAACATGGTGGTAAGACTTTTAGATTAGAGCTAATGTACGGATAAGTCAAATGCTTGAAAGTTAAGATGGTGTCCAAACTGTGAAATGTGTTTTGAGAGAGGGAGTAGCATCTCCAGCTAGAGGTTTCGGGATCTATACTTAAAATAATTGTCCTTGCATGATAAAAAATTTCTCATGAGACACTTTGAAGGTGTCCTAAACAGGGTTTAAACTCTTGGTATAGGTAGTTGTATTGGTCAGCTCAAATACTGTTACTGATCGGCTGATCTGGATCAGTATCGAACTGGATCGGCTTGAGGCATTGGGTGAAATCAAGGTTTCTTTTATTATATATCAACCAATAAATACCATTGTATGTCTCGGATAGGTCCAGTCAATACCGATATGGACTGACCAATTCGTATCGGTATCGAACGATACTTTATTAGGGAAAAGACTTTCTCTAATTCCTATGGTGAGAAGAGAGTCAGTACTATCTAGATAAACTAACCCTCTAAATAAAAGAAACAAAAGAACATGAGAAAGTTGCAGCGACCATACATTTGGTGGCCTCCTTAGTGTGTACAGCATTGTCTGCAAAGATTTGAGAAAAGTCTCCTCGTTATACTGTTCAGACCTCCTTTCGCCTTCTTTCCTTCCATACATTCTTTCATATCCAGGCTCATTAAAAAATGGCTTTGCATTCAGAATCAAAGCTTGGATGGAAACCAAAACTTGTAGCATAGTTGACTTCCCTGGGATCCACTTCTCATTCCTGCTGCCATTCCAAGTGTTCAAAAGGCTAAGGCAGACTTTCCCATTATCATACAAATTCGGATTCAGTCGGAGGCCACCAGAATGGTAGTACACTTGCTGGAAAAAGCAGTTCCAACATAGTCAGATTTTTATTTACAACACCAGATATGATGGTAATCACAATCTGATCAAACACATACCGGTGGTACATTAGGGTAGTCAGAAGGGAAAAAAATATCAAAGAAGAAGAGGCCATCATGGTAGGGAGTACCCGCTGCTCCCACAATGACAGCTCTTAGAAGATCCATCCTGGCTTCATATACTCTTACGAATATTTTATCTGCTAAAGTGAAAATGAGAAATAAAGATAAAACGACGAGGAATCAAACCTATAAACGTCTAGTGCAGAGCAAAGTTTTAAACCAGAAAAATGTGTGAGTTGAGGCTCAAGGGATTGGAATAACATAAGCATTAAGGAGCACACACATAACAGATGGCCAATGCCTCATACATCGTAAGATGTATGTCTCACAATTTGAGGCATAAACCTCAGTTTTGAGCGTATATGGCCGTGCCTCAAGGTGTAAGTCTTAAATGCCTTCTGAAACACTAGTGAAGATCAAGAACACAAGGTAAACGTGATTAAAGTACAATAAAGTGGCATCAGGACTAACAATCAAGATAATGCATATTGTCATCTATGCATAAAATTGTTAGTATGGTCACCTTACCACTAATTTCAGTTCATAAACTCAGTTTCATCTTTCAATCATAAACATATTTACATTCTCTGATGATCAGCAATGCAGATTTAGTTCAAAACCCAAGAGCTTGTCCATAACGGATGGCCCCAAGATCATATATTGCAGAACTACCTAGTGCTATAACTTGAATATACAGCACGAACTCACCTGGCAAATCCTTCTCCAGGATCTTCCACTCCTCTTGAATTCTCTTTGTCCAATTCTTTGATGGCTGCCAAATACACAAAGCCAGGTCAGATAATGTATATATTTTGCATACATATAAAAGAAAACGTGAACCGCATCTTATTTTAAGTGTTGTCACCTGTTTCAATGAAGAACCTTGACGGGTATATTGATGGTCCGAATAACCTTGGACGGTATCAAATTGTTTAAAAGGTTGAATTTTCTTCAAAACTTCACTTTCTTCCTCATCCTCTTCAATTGACACTATAGGGACAGTCGAACTGCTTGTAGCAGTGGGCTTCTGTCCAGAGGAAGAGTTATGCATCCGAAGGAAAGACGCTTCTATGCCAGAAGAGCCATGCACAACATTGAATGGGACTTGCGTACTTGAGTAAGTTGAACTGCTTGTAGCAGCTGCCTTCATTTTACCTTTACAAAGATCCCAACTAAATACAGATGTCTCCAATGCATGAGGAAGACCCACCGCACAAAATTGGTTTTGCAAACTTGAATAAACTGAACTGCTCAAATCACTTGCCTTATTTTTACTTAGATCAGGAACCTGCAACCAAGGAACGGTAGCCTCTACCCCAGGAGGAAGACCCACAGAATCAAATTGGGCTTGCAAACTTAAATAATCATCTTCATAAATACAATCATCATAATAACTATAATCACAAAGATCAGCATCGTCATCAACAGCATTGTAACCATCATAATGAGACAAATCAGAATCAAAAACATTGAGATCAATTGATTTACGTGATGAGAAACTTTTAAGAGGATTAACATCATCAATAGATCCAGGATCTGCTGCAATAATAGGATCCAACAGATCATTGGATAAAGCATCCTGAAAAAACCAAAATTAAATCAGTAATAAGCCCTCAAGGACAACGTACTTGTCAGAAGTGAACCTCATCATACAAGTTAGCAAGCCATTGATGCAAATTACATACCTTAACTTGCTTTTGCCAATTCTTGTCATACCCTTTTTCTATCGCCTTCCCCTTGTTACTCATGTCAATTTTCTCATCGATGATCAAAACTCCGGTAGGACCTTCAGCTCCGTCAATTTCAATTATGTCAAGGGGAAAAACCTACACAAAACAGGTAGCTTCTTTAATATATACTACATTATGTATGACTACGAATTCTTGTATCAGATGCCTACCAAAGAAAATAAGAATGTCTCTACCCAATAGGTGCCATCTAATGTCAAGAGAACACTTGAAGCAAAGAATGTTTCTATCTGATAAGAGCACCAGCCCAGAGTCGACAACAAAAAAAAGGTCCACAACATAAATTGATTCAGGAGATTAAAACATTACAGAAATTGTGCTAGTATTTGTTCGTGCGTGTGTGTGTGTGTGTGTGTGTGTGAGAGAGAGAGAGAGAGAGAGAAGCATTAATATTAAAGCAGCAACTTATCATCACTCCTCTTTTTTTTTTTTATAAATAACACAATGATATATATATATATATATATATATATATATATATATATATGAAGAAAATGAAAGGAGAATACAACAGAGAAACAACTAAAAGAGAAAAGGTATACATCCAAGGACCAAGAGGCCACAAAACAGAACCAAGAACTGCACAATTCCCCAAGGAGGGAACCAAAAGAAACATAAGAAACGGCAAAAACTACAAAAAAGCCACGGTGGCCCAACATCTCAAGAGGTCATTCCACGCCACGTCACTAAAGACGTCTATGGCTAGTCTGGACAACATATCCAAAATCACAAGCATAGTTGTCAAAACACCTAGGCGAGCCTAGCATTAGACCACAAGTGATCAACCGGGCATTTTTATTATGTAGTTATATTATTAATCTAAAACATAAGGGATAAAGTCACAAAGATAGTATTAGTAACAATAATTTATAAGTAATAAGTAATATGTCGACAAAGATTAGGCAAGCAATATATGGTAACAATAAGATTTTTAACTAATTATATTTATACATACAATAATAAGTTGATATAAATTACATAAGGGTGCATTTGAATTCACGAATTTGGACTTGATCTCTAGATTTTGAAATCCAAAGATTTAAAATCCACATATTTGAAGAAATCCATGAATTTAGAATTCTACTGTTTGGATGAATTATTTGATAAAAGGATTTGGATATAAGATTTCATAAATCCGCTATTTGGATGCTAAGAATACCTATAGTTTTCGATTTAGGGTTGGACTAATATGTTTAACATAAATACAATCCTCAAACGTAATTTCACACATGGGTATTATATTATACAACTAGATCGCATCTGTATGACACCTGAAGATTAAAAAAAACAGCTAATTGAAAAGAGGAGAGATTGGAGGCATGCAGTGGTTGGTGGTCGTAGGTTATTGGTGGAGGTAGTGGTGTTGGTAAGCAGTGTGATTGGCAATGGTAGTTATTGGTGGTAGCGGACAATTGGTGGTGGTAGTGGTATGCGATGGTTAGTGGTGGTGACTGATGGTTATGATGTCATGGTGGTGATGGCAATATATGACAATTGTTGGTGGTAGTCGATTATGGGTGGTGGTGATAAGTGATGGGAGGTGGGAGGTGGTATGTGGTAGTTGTTGGTAGAGGGGGG
>JAUPMG010207443.1:0-12452 GCA_031762675.1 Pachysandra terminalis
CCCCGTATCGGGCGATACAATACGATATTTTGAACCATGATTATACAATGAATAGTAATATAACACAGAAATATATAAACTGTTGAACCATTTGACATACATTTTTGTGCCATTCTCTAACAACTTAACTTTTAGAATAAGTGGTTCTTAACACAATATCAGAGCGGGAGGTTGAGTGCTCGAATCCCAGGGGTATGTGTTTGTGTGTTTGTTCTCCCACGGATGTGTCGTTCCGGTGGAGAGAGCGTTTGGTGTGTGTTTGCCTCGGTGCCTTGTATTTTTCTACGGGTGTATTGTTCCCGTGCGAAGCCTGCATGTGCGGGCGGCGGGGGGGGGGGGGGGTGTTGAACCATTTGATATACATTGTTGTGCCGTTTTCGAACAGCTTAAGCTTTTAGAGTAAGTGGTTCTTAACATCAACAATCTATCTTCTAATGCAATCTCTTAAAACATGTAGCAATCAAGGAAACGAGAAGAAATTTCACATTTGATTCAAGACTTCAACCATTTTGTGTGCATTGTTTGAAATTGATATTTATGTTCCAAAAGCCTTTTACCAAGTATTAAAGTCCTGAATCAGACATAACATTCCTGAACACTTGAGGTTTAAAAATAGCATAATCTTTGCATGTTGTTCTCAGACTCAATAATACTCGGATCCTATTTAAAAAAAGCTGATTTCTGCAGGAAATATACAAGTGAAACATGGTAGCTCTCATGCACAGTTCCTTACCTAAGTTAAACCAGATAAATTTGGTCCCAAGGTTATGTTATGAAAACAGGAATTGTATGGAGATTCTTTATAATACTTTCAGGTAAATAAATAAATAATTCCACATGATGATTGATATCAACAATAGTAAAAATTAATGTCAAAATAGAAAGATGAGATGATGACTCTTTCAGAGTCCAAATATTATATACACAATATTTAAATTTCACATCTTAGTGGAGAAATGAATCAAGATTTCATAGGACCTAATGCCTATTGCATAGTTCTGACTGCTTTTAGTTGTGTACAGACCAAGAAAAATCAGCAAAGCTAGAAATTTAGAAAACAATATCAGTGTGGCCACCGTTGAGAGGCGTTTGTTAATAGTTAACACTATTATATGATCAAGAAACACAATTGATGGTTAATGAAAGAGGAACATGCAAGTAACCCACAGAATTAAAACCATGCAACCAATTGCATCTTATCACTACAAAGCCGTATCGCACGACACTTCATGCAGGTTTCCTAAAAGTTGAATCTTGGAGGACAAGAACAATGAAATTCAAAAGTAAAATAATAGTCCAAAATGTATAGCTTAGTTGGAAAAGATATTCTTGCCACGAGAAATTTAAGTCCAAAATTGATGGAGACTGTAAACATCATTTCTGATTATCCTAGCTACTAGAGCAATATCTAGACCAATAGATTATTCGGACTGGAATATATGTTTTCAGTTGTAATATATTAAGCTTAAATATGGGTTTATATTTTTGAAAACCAAATTAGCATTACAAAATTCAAATTCCTAAGTTACCCTTCTTCCAAACAAAATCATTTGGGATTCCTGTGCAGTAATGAAGCTATCATACTTGGAAAAAGATAAATTCCCTAACAAAGATCATCAACAGATCGGATAGGTGAAATCACCAATCAGAGCACCACGGTCCTGCTCAAACTTCGTATACATTAATTAGGAGCCCTATTTTGGTTAAGCTTGACAAATGATAATGACAATCACATAAAAATTCATTACAGGAGGAAAGAAGGAAGACATGGACAGTGTAGATTTCAAGGGCAGTTAAAGTTCAAATCCAATCATCATACTTTCAATATATGTTTGCAGCAACAAAAGCAACAAGCTAATACCCTTCCATTTTCATTTGCAGAAGATTCTTAAAGTCATTACTTGGGCTATTAGGAAGAAGCTCCTGAATGCACAACATTGCTTCCACATAATTCCACTAAAAGATAGTCTGTTTGTCTTGACCAACCAGTGGCGTTAGAATGTTGCAAGTAAAGGCATTCAACCAAATGAACTGCAATGGAAGTGACACGGGAAGATGATTTATTGCATCAGTTCATGGTATAGCAGGATTAATTACAGGATGTATGCTTTTGAAAGCACTGATGACGAGACTTTAACCCCAAATATCAAGCGTTGTGTTCTTCTGATGATATTTGTAGATGAATGCTTGATCAGTGTTCATTCCTGTAACACCCCAAATGGGAATTTAAAAGGTTGTTCTCTGGATTAGACATCTGCTATGTTTTCTTCTTTCAATTTCTACTTGCTGCTCTGCCCTCGGTTCATGATAGTGTGTGTGACTCTTTAAATTGTTTACCTAGAGTTCCCTTCTTTTGATTACCTATTTGTGTCTCACAATGTTGTCCAAAAAAGCTGTATGTTAAATAACAAATACAATTTTCACCAATATTACTCTTATTTTCACCAGTATTACTCTTATTTTCACCAAAAAGGCTATTTATGTCTCACAATGTTGGAGTCATTACTTCATGGTTTCTTTCATGCAAATTTGTATTTTGCTAAGTTTCTGGTCCTTTATTTCTTAGTCATTTAAGATAGCTCCTTCCCTTCAATGGCATTTCAAATCACATCGTCATTATTAAGTTATCTTATAAGATTGAATTTTTCTTTAAATTCTCCTGAGACAATTTTTCCACTCTTTCATTGCAGTTGGCCAGTGCATCACACGTGAAGGCTAAACAAAAACATCATGTGTTCCCTCCTTTATTAATTGATCTCTAAAAAGTCAATGTCTCTCTGTTTAGGTTCCCACAATTTATTTAGGGGGGTCATTGTTATTATCCTTTCTCTTCCATCTCCTGTTGTAAATCTACATCACCATTTATTTGAATTAAGTCTGGTGCACTCTTAAAGGTCACTAAATGTTCCACTCAATTGTGAAAAAAGGTGTTTGCTACACAAGGTCACTAAATGTCATATGCTACTACAAGATTAAGGATTGTTTGCCATTCTCGTTTATATTCCCAAAACCATGCTCTCCATGTACCCTATCATAGCCTTCACCATGTTTTCGTACATAGACTTTTAAGTACACAACTATAAATAACCTCTCCCCATCAAGAATTTCTTTAGTTAATCCATTAATAAGTTCCCAAAATGCCTTTAGATGTTTTCTTCTAATCCTACTTGGGGATGCATAGACACTAACAGTGTCTTTTAACACCAACAACATTATCCGTATTGTCTTTATTTGTTATTCTTTCTATACCATTTCAACTATTATCTTTTCCTGGGCACTAAATTTTATATTCATCAACATAATCTTATCTTCTTTTAGGGAGTTTCTAGTAAACATAATTTCAAATTTCAATTCTAAGGGGAGTTTTTTAACCTTCCAAAAAGAGAAAATTTTACTTCCTTTCAATATTTGCAGTAAAATATATACCAAAATTCAAGATAAGGAAAATATCGATGTAAAGGAAATTTCAATTATCTTTGTAAGGGTTAGTTTTTAACGAATTTTTTGCAAAAACTTGAAGTAATTCAAAACAATACTTCTAGACATATAATTAATTCTCCTTGTCACCCCATCTAAAAGCAGTAATCTTTCCTTGTCAAATTCATTTCAATTAAATGTAGCCCAAAAAAGCCCTTAAATTCATGAGGAAGATACGACCTTAAAAAAAAGCCCAAAAAGGCCTAAAAGTGAAGGCCCACAAAGGTTGCACATTAACAATATACTGAAAAATGTTTTTTTTAGTTTTTTTTTCTCTAACCTTTCGTCAGTTTAATTAATATTTATTTGAGTTATGTTAATGGCTGGGATAAGATTAAGACTAACGACATAGATTGTGTAGTTAGTAGGGTATGGGCAGCAACTTATTTAAGGAGATTGCAGCTTTTTGGCATTCAGCATTTCACATAATTTATAATGAATATCACTATCAAATATTCCCTAGTCTTTTGGGGTAAATAAGTGGGGTTTTCACGGCTGGGTTTTGCCTTGAAATCAAGCTTCTCTGATTTCCCTTGTCCTTTTAAAGTTCTACACGGTAGCTGCATTACGATCCATGTAGCCAGGTGAATTACACTTTCTTGACATGGTTTCAAACTTGTTCATGTCCAGACAGATGAAGATACCTTGCCAACTAATTTTCACTATGGCATGTCATCCCCAACGAATGTAGTGGGCTCCTACTCACCACAGCTTGGCCTCTTTACAAAGATTGTCATTAAAGAACAACCCAGCATTAAGGTGAAAAACTGTTTAGGATCCATTTCTTTGGGGACTTTGCAACATTTCTTGTTGACTGCTAAGTTTATAAAGCAATCCTTCACCTAGACTTAGAACAGCAGTGAACAAGAGAAATAGAAAGCAACTGCTATAACATAAAATACAAACATTAGAAACAACCAACAATGATAGGACGAAGGTTAACATATGGCAATAACCATATGAAAATCACAACATCTCAAATACTCATACCTCATACAGGTGACATCCCTTACTATAGGAATCAAAGTATGGTTACAGTGCCATGTGCATCTATGACAAATATTTCAATATAAGTTGAGAAGTGCTATAACATTCACTTTTATGATGATTGTAGATGTCTTATTAATACATACGAATGTTATGTGTTCATGTAATATCCATGTGCATAATTACTAATCCATGAATTATTAGCTTTTAAATCAAGAACTTTTCCTCCCCAGAGAAAACAAAAAGAACCTAAAAATTATCATATCCGTTTGATAATCTGCAGAGTGACGAGAAAAACTCACCCCCCAACTAATGCAGGAGCACAAAAAAACATTTTACAGTTTATTATATTCTGATTTAAGTCTTTCTTATACAATTGTTTGAGTATCCTAGTTTTTTTAATGGGTCATGTGCTGCACAACTAAGTGCTTTGAGGGTAAATCTGTCTTTTCCTTGATTAGGGCAAAAATAATCATAGTGGGTATAAATACTACTTTATTTAATTGTACTGCAAGGGTACAAACATCAGAGAACCAGCAGATCCGAGATTTCTTTTTTGGGTCCTGCAGACTCCCTAGAACCAATTATTTCTAGTTCCCCCCATGGTGTTTAAACTCGGCATCGGATCGGGGATCATACAGATCTGATACCAATTTGGATCGACGATACAACTCAGGATCGTCCGATCCAGACATGTGCCAAAAAAACATAAAAAGAAAAAATTAAAAGTTATAAAAACCATAAATACATAAAAACATATTAGAATAAGTGTAAAAATTTATTAAAAATCATTTTATTGACCAATATTGTTGCATTCAAGCAATCGCCAAAAACAATCATGTAATAATTGCAATTAATTGGTCAAAACTACGTTCAATTGCAGTCCTAAATAGCACATTTGCAAAACCCATCATTTCAACCCCTAATTACTAATCTACTAAAAATTGTGCATGCATCCCAAATTGGATCAATTAGAACCTTAGTGGGTCTAATTAAGGTTCAATTGCAGTCCCGAATAACACAATTGCAAAAACCTCATCATTTTTTTTTATAAGTGATGAATTATACAAAAGAAGGGAAGAAAAAGGGAAAAACAAATTACATGAAAGCCCCAGCTGGAGAGAATCTCTCCAGCAATGGCCAAAAACCAAAACTCACATAACTACAAAAACCCAAAGCCCCACACCGTGGAAGGCACCACCAAACCAAAATCACCAAAACCATCAAGCCATCTCTTGTATCATCTCCAACTCCGAGATCCCCTCGGACATGGTAGTCCTCCCCAGGCCCCTCCTAGCCAAATCCTCAACCGCCGAGTTGGTCCCCCGAGACACCAGATGGAACGAGATATTCCAGTCTCTGCAAAAGGGCAGCGCTATACGGACAAGATGTGAAAATCGCCAAGGACACTGCTCAGAATGCCCCATCCAATCAATGATAGAAGAAGATGAGCACTCTACGTCCCGGTATCCCTGCATCCTAGCGATCCTCAGCCCAGTCACCAAGGCCACCAACCTGGCCCTCATCGCCTCACCACCGCCACAAGGGCCAAAGAATATGACTATAGTGTCGCCCTCACTATCTCTAAACACACCTCAACCCCGCAAAAACCTCATCATTCCAACCCCTAATTGATTAAATTAGATGACTAATCTGCTAAAAATTGTTCACACATCCCTAATTGGATCAACTATAGTTCAACTAGAATCCTAATTGTTTTAACTCAAGTTCAATTGCAGTCCTAAATAGCACAATTGCAAATATCCCATCATTTCAAACCCTAATTGATCGAATTAGAGGCCTAATCAACTAAAAATTATTCGCACATCCTTAATCGGTCTATTTAATGTTCAATTGCAGTCCTAAACAGCACAATTTCAAAAACCCTAATTAATGTTATTCATTATTATAAGTTTAATATTTTAAGTTTAAATATTATGAGGTCAGTATTATAAGTTTCAATTTTCGGATAATTATGAGCAATACGGTCGAAACCCATTTGCCCGAAAATGGATCGTCCGATTCAAATCACTGATTTCGGTACAGATCGGACGATCCATAATCGATACAGATCGGACGATCCGTAACGGTACGGTTTCGGTCCGAATCACATATTTTTGAACTTTTTTTATGGACCGTGGATCGTCCCAAGCCTATCCTGAGTTGAATCGTCCGATTCTTTACCCCATGGTTCCCCCATTGACCCACAGCTCTTAATATTTACAAATTGTTCTCTATTATAAATCGGTCCTCTACATCAAATTTAGTATCATAGTAGATTTCGATCCATTTATATAGCTGTTCGGGCTAGAGAAGGAAGTGGAGGAAGGGGATTACAGGCTCAACTGGCAGAGATGCAGAGTTAAGGCACATATGGTTAAGGATTTTTTTGCAGGCCGTAGAAGCTACCAACAACTGTAACGTGCGGTAGCCGAAATGGAGGTACCGAAGAATGATCGCGATCCCTCGGGCATCCCGGAAGGTGGCTTCGAGGAAGAGGAGGAAACTAATCTAGAAGAAGACATTAATCCATTCCATGGTCTAGAGGCTAGAGGAAGAACTTGAACATGGTGATGAGTTAACAGACAGGTTAGTGCGAGCCCTTGATAAGTTGATATCTGTTCGGAAGAGTAAAGATTAACTTCAGGGCCCCAGGGATTAGTCGAGGTGCGCGCAAGCTGGCCCAGACACCCCGGTTATAAAAAAAAAAGAGTAAAGATTAAGAATGCTGAATTTCGTGGTGAAGATTATTTGGATTGGGAAGCAAATGTAGATACTATTTTGAGTGGAAGCAACTTTCCAATGAGTGAAAAGTGAATTTGTGAAACTTAAGTTTGCGAGGATCTGCTCTTCAATGGTTGGAGAAGTTGAGGAGCTAGAGTTGTCAAGGAAAGCTAAAGGATCATATAAAGATGAAGTTAAGAAAACAGTTTTTGCCTGCCATTATATGATGGATTTATATCATCGGTTCCATGAGCGGAAGCAATGCAACTTGGGTGTAGAGGCCTACTCTTCTGAGTTCAATAATTTGTACATTTGCAGTGGCCTCAACTAAAGTAATGAGTCACTTACAGCTCATTATCATTCACGTTTGAATAAGCCAATTCATGATGAAATAAGGGCTCCAAGAATCACGAGTGTGGAGGATGCAAGACAACATCCTTTGTGGGCTGAAGCCTAAGGCTTGGCCGAATAAACGACTGGCTTTGCACACAGCTGGGTCAGTTAATTAGCAAGGTTCTTGTGTTGTTTGTAATTCAAGAAAGACCTAACTACTCAGAATGGTGATAGAGAGGTTGCCACATGAAGTAAAATTGGCTTGCAAGGTACTGGTGGTGTTGATCGAAGTAAAATTCCGTTTTGCACACAGCAGACCTCCTGGACATACCAACACCAGCTTATTGCGTGGAGAGAGTGCATAACACTTTCCGTTGTCTCAACCGTGGGGAGAGAGACCATACATCTTACTTGGTAATCCACTTTTTGAGGATTACGGGAACGAAAATGAGAAAGATGATGTGCTACCAGCTGCACGAAAAAGTTAGTGGTTTGAAGAATCTTAACTGCCCCAAAACAGATTGATAACAAAGATTGGCGACACGTGTTATCTGCAGTGGCAAGGTGTGTATAAAGTGGTTTTGGATGCAGGGAGCAGCAAAAACATCATCTCCAAAGAGGTGGTTGAAAAGTTGAGCCTACCAATAGAGAAGCATCCACATCCATATAAGATTACTTGGTTTCAAAGACGTAATGAAGTTTCTGTTACAACCCATCGTTTAATGCTCTATACCTCAAGAAATAATTATAATAAGGAAGCATGGTGCGATATTGTCCCAGCCACATTTTACTTGGGAGGCATGGTTGTTTGACTATGACATCATCCACTTAACCAAGGAGAACACCTACAGTGGAGAGATGGTAACATGACCTTGCATCCTTCAAGGGATGAAATAACAAATAACCAAGGATGACAAGGTTAACAGTTCTCACAACTCAACAATTTTAAAGGGAAAGTCATGAAAAGGGTAGAATGTATACTCTGGTTGGTAGGACTGTGGTGACAGATTAACATGAAGAATCTGATATCACACGAGAAATTCAGCAATTATTGGGGGACTTCAAAGATCTGATAATCGTGGAGTTTCCAAGAGGCTTGTCACCATTGAGAAGTGTTCAACATGCAATTGATTTGGTTCCAGGAGTAGCTTTACCAAATCTGGAAGCATATCGTACAATGCCGCACACCGAGCTGAAATGAGAAGACAGGAGGAAGACCTAATAGCCAAGGGGTTAATGCGAGAGAGTAAAAGCCAATGCATTGTTACAGCATTTTTGACACCAAAGAAGGATGGATCATGGATAAAGTGTGCGGATAAATGCGCTATTAATAAGATTACGATCAAATAGAGGTTTCCGATTCTTAAGTTACATGACATTTTAGATATGTTGATTGGATCTAGTGTGCTCTCTAAAATTGACTTAAGGAGTGGCTATCACCAAAATAAGAATCAGAAGCAGAGATGAGTGGAAGATGGCAATCAAAAACACGTGATGGCTTGTACAGATTAACCTAAACCAGAATCCGTGGGAGATGCCTGCAGTTTTCGTGGCTTGGCTTTGTTCTATCGACGGTTTGGGCAGAATTTTAGTGCAACCATGAGTCCTACTGCAGAGTACTTAAAGGAGAGACATTTGTATGGACAAAATCAACAGAGAAAGCCTTCTAAAAGATCAACCAAGCCATGACTCAAGCCTCAATTCTTGTGCTACCAAACTTCGAACAAGGAATTTGTGGTTGAATAAAACACATCCAATGTGGGAAATGGAGCCGTTTTAAGTCAACAAGGGCGGCCAGTAGTATTTTCCAGCAAGAAACTTATAGAAGCGAGTGGAGGTATAACATATGACCTTGAGTTCTATGCTCTAGTGCTGCACTTCATGATTGGCAGCATTATCTGATACAACGAGAGTTTGTGGTGTATTCAGATCATCAAGCGTTGAAGCATTTAAACTAATAAAACATACTAGGTCCGAGGCATGTCGAAAGGATTTAAACTCCTCAAGATTTCACATTCACGTGGAAGCATAAATCTGGGAAATCCAATGTTGTGGTAGATGCACTTAACCGTCGAATACTGCGGTTCACAAACATGAAGACATAGGTTATGGGCTTCGAGGATATTAAAAAAAAAAAGTACGAAAGTCATCCATATTTCAGCCACGTGTTGGGGAAGTTGAAGTAACCAGCTAGCAGAAGATAGTTCCCATCTATTGTACACGAAGGCTATCTTTATAAAGGCAATCAACGACATCCCAGATGAGTCACTTCATGAGCAGATTATAAGGGAGCTACATGGTGGTGGTTTAGGTTGTCATTTTGGAGGGGACAAAACACTTGGAATGGTAGATCTAAGATTATAAGGGAGAGCACAGCGGTGGTTTAGGTGGTCATTTTGGAGGGGACAAATACTTGCAAAAGGTACGCCTAAGATGTATTGTGTCGTGGAAAGGGACAATATACTACCTTTGTTGTCGTAGACCATTTCTCGAACATGCCGCAATTTATACAAGGTTCAAACAATGGATGTATCACGAGTGACTGATTTATTCTTCAAGGAGATTGTTTGCCTTCATGGAGTTCCATCTTCGACGGTGTCGGCAGATATGTTAAAATTGTGGGGCTAGTTTTGGCAATCATTGAGGAGAAGATTCAACACGAATTAAAGTATTATAGCACATGTCGCCCTCAAATTGAACAGTGGTATTGAATAGAAGCATGGAAACAAGTTACAGTGCGTCAAAGGGGATAACTTGAATCAAAACATTAAGAAGACCCCTTTTAAGGCTGTCGATGGTTACAGACGATAACACAAAAGGGAACTTACTCCTTTACCTCAATAAGCTAGAATAAGTGAGGATGGTGAGGCTTTCGCTAATCATGCGAGGTGAATTTATGAAGAAGTACGTGCTGCAATTAAAACCAGCAACAGTGTTTATGAAAAATCAACAAACCAGCATAGACGTTTGAAGGAGAGTTGGTGTTTGTTCACTTAAGGAAGGAGAAATATCCTAAAGGCACGCATCATAAACTGAAGGCTAGGAATTTGGGCCTTAAATGGGGCTAAAGAATATTAGCTCCAATGCATGCATTATAGAGATAGCTAGTAACCTGCACAATCAGCCTGATCTTTAATATTGCAGACTTGTACACTTTTAAGGGGTTCAATGGGACTGATAAGCCAAATCAGGCGAGTGTAGAAGATATTTTGGATGTGAAAGACATCAGATCCCGACAAGGGAATATCTACAGGAGTTTTTGTGAAGTAGTTGAGAAAACCTGCACGTGGATTGCTAAGGAAGAGCTGAGAAGCATGTTGATCATGAAGCAAATGCTGAATATATTCGTGCTTTATCATCGGAGCCAAGTTCTTTCTTGGTCGGGGAGGTTGATGCAGGAGCACAAAAGAAAACTAATGACATTTTATTCTTTTCTGACATAGATCTTTATGATAGACTTGTTTTAGGATCCTAGTTTTTTTTAATAGGCCATGCTGGTCACGTTAGTGCTTTAAGTTAAGGGTATATCTGTCTTTTTTTATTAGGGAAAAAATAGTCTTAGTGGTCATAAATACTACTTATTGAGTTGTACTGCAAGGTTTTTTCTTGTATAAATATAAGAGAATCAGCAGGCCCGAGTTTCTTTTGGGTTTTGCAGAATCCCAAGAACCAATTATTTCTAGTTCCCCCTTTAACCTACAGCTCTTAATCCTTATCAATTGTCTCCTATTATTTTCTTCTGTTATAAATCAAACCTCTGCACCACCAACACCAACCATTAGGTTCATTTGAACACCAAGAAATTAAACCCACTAGACTCTATTTAGTCAAGGAGCCAACTAATGCTAGTCAATGAAATTCTCCAGTACTGAAGAGGCAATAGGATGATGATCAAGTTGTGCTAGTAACAAGAACTGTTTGATGTCTCTCGTGAACAACATTCCTGTCCCAATTGATACCTGAATCAATTCCATATACCCTTACTATAGGGTTTTAAGAACCCTATTTATGATAAGGTTTGCAATATTAACAAAGAAACCCAATCCCCTATAGTTCTGAATCCTGATCATCCTTGTTCTGAGGTCTTGCTAGGACAAGGATCTCTATTAAAAAAATATGCCGTCATTAGAGATGAGAGGAGTTGGAATCGAATGGTATAACAAGAAGTCAAGGACTATGGAGATTGAAGACTCAGATAATTCTCAATTACCCGAGATTAAATGTCATCAATTGTAGTGAATTGATTGTGGTATTAAACATCTATAAAAGCATTATGAATCCATGCTATGAAAAGATTTTATGTCGACAATAGCTTGAAATCTGGCTGGCTAAAAGTATGACTTGTGGTTTCATAACTATAAGTGTACAAGTGTACTGAACATAAAGAAGACAAAAACACAAAGAACCATTTGGAGAGACTTGTGTCAGGATTTGAAGAAACTTTTTGAGGATTATTTTTATTTATTTAAAAAATAATAAGAAACATTTTGAGGATTTAAAATGGTAGACAGAGAGAGAGAGAGAGAGAGAGAGAGAGAGAGAGAGAGAGAGAGAGGCGTTAACAAAAGGGAAAAGTAACAAGAAAGATAGCTTTGAGGTCTCCAAGGTTTTCGGTAGAAAGGACTATACTTTGAATATGTTCCAACTAAAATTTATAAATTCAAAATTTAATATACAAAAAATGATGTCATAGAAGTAAATGTCGAAGATGGCGGATGTATCTGTTTCAGGAGCCTAAGGAAGAGATGCGCCAATGTTACTAGGTACAAATCAATCCCTTCAAGGTAACAACCTCAAAGATATGATCCTATTAGTTTATTGTTCTTCTTCCTTGAAGGCTTAAACTACTAAAATAATTATTGAATAATTTGACAGCTGCCAGAAAACATGGTAAAAGTCGAATACATAGTATGAATAGGGCTTATGTTAAT
>JAUPMG010207443.1:12462-23510 GCA_031762675.1 Pachysandra terminalis
CCATGTGGCCTATCTAGAGAGTTCACTGATAGATGGATGGTCTAAATCACTCCAGGTTGCAAAAAATTCCATGTCTCACCAGGAAACTACACCTTGTTAGAAAAGCCGAACTCTATTATTGTAGTATTTCATGGAAGTTAGAATGAGAGGCTAACAAATCTCTAATGTCTTGGTAATTTTGATTGGCATTTCAAGCCTGAAAAGTATTCTGATCTTTTGGACCAGGTTTGTCTTCTAAATGTTGAAAAGAATATTGTGATAATAACTCTTTATCCCAACTAGTTGGAATCGGCAAAACAAATCATGTTCTACCATTCCAATTTCCAACTTCCAAAGTATAATATTTTCAGTGTATAAAATACTAATAAAAAAAACTGAAAATTACGCAAACTTCAAGCACAGATCCCATGGGTCAGATTATTCCACGTGATTTCTAATCAGTAAATGAAGCTTAGTTGTGTATCCTAGGATTTATTGATTTCCAATCTGGTTGCTGGTCACGTTTCTTCGAACTATTAGAAATCATGTTGCGCTCTAAATCATTTGCAAGTCTATCATTTGTCTCAAAACAAGACAGTCTGCCATTATACTCTTATCCACTCTAAGGGGTTTTCCTCTAACACTATACATATAATGAGAAAAAGAGTTCTCACTAAATCAGAGATGCATAAATCATATACTAGTGTTTACTTTAATGAAACTTAGTGCAAGCAATCAAGAAGAATGTCAGGTAACAAAGAGTAAGAGAGAAGGTAAAGCAGAAACAATAAAACAACAGCGGTCAATTCCTTAATGGCATTTGGTTGCCTCGTTGATAGGCTTGACAAATGATTCTCTAGTATACAACATCTCCACCATCATTTTAGTTACCTAAATTTTCAAATCATTGGCAAGGCTTGTCGATTGTCTCAAGACAAGAAAGTCTACCTTTAAACACTTATCTACTCACACACTTGATCTAAAAGATTCTCCCACCATTGTATAAATATTAAAAATAATATTTTTTATTTAGTCATAGCCACATATATAACAAACTAGTTTTACTTAAAAGTCACTAAATTCAAGCAATCAAGAAAATAATATATACTCGTATATTTGTACTTCTGAATACGTGAATTTTACATTCATAAATGTAAATTTAGCTTTCCATTAAAAATAAGCAATTTTATTTATGTAATACATTAGACATGTCAGAACTTTAGCTCTTTTATATATATAATTGTTTTAAACTACGTATTTGTAATCTTATATATGAAAATTTTGTCTTCTTAGAGGAGGGAGAGATCGGGTTTGGAGAATTCTAAGAACAAGTTGGGCCAGGCCTATATTTTTGAACGTGAAGGTCGAGACGGGGCAGGCTGGGCTTGAACATACAGAAGAGCTGTTATATTAGTGTGCAAGCTCCGTCCAAGCGCATCCGTTGCCACCCCAACTTGGCACAAACTAATTTGCAGTTTATGATAGGCAGGAACGGTGGAATAGGATTCCTGCAGCGAACACCTTTTGGAGGGTAAAACATTGTATATTGACGAATTGATCATAACATCCCACAGATAAACATATTATGAAATCACAGTTCAACTCAAACTTTTGTCCGTAGATCAAACCACATGTGGGAAAGTTGACTATTCGCCTCCAAATAACGTCATTGTACGAACCTTGCAGTTCGTTACCTTACAAAAAAAAACCTTGTGGTTCGTTTCAAACCAAACTACTCGACTCTGCAACAAAAAGTCAAATCAACCAAAATCACTATGATTCTTATAATTTACAATTAGATTCGTAAAACCCTAATGATTTTCGATCCAACTCACAGTTTGACAGCCATGAGTCAAAGTAGCTATCCCTTTCTATTCTACTTTGGGATATAGGAACACTCCAGCCAAAACACTTCTCATATAAAGAAGTACCAATAAACAAGGTTTTAAATTTCGCCAACCTAGAGGAATATTTCACCAAGTTGGAGAAATATTGGGGAAATGTATAGGAAAAGAAGGAATTTTGATTCCAATTTTTTTAGGTTTTAAATGAGATTAAAATACACGTAAAAACCCAAAAAAAAAAAAAAAAAAAGGCATACATATACATTAACACATAGTTAGGCAAGTATGGATTCATGCAATCGCACATCCTGTAAGGGAAAAATAAAGTTTACATCTAAATGATAGAATTATAGACAAACAAATAAGTCAAATATGAAAAAATGGAAGAAAATTGCAAATATATACTCTGATTAATATGACCCCCTTTAATCAAGTTCAAGTGATCAGCATTGATCAAACAACAAAGCACCAACCATGCATGTATATAGAATGAAATAAAAATAAAAATATCAAAGCGAATTTCGCTAATTCGCTATATTTCGCCGAAAGTTCGCTATATTTCGCCAAAATTTCGCTATATTTTGTCAAAATTTCAACAAAATGGGGTGGGGGGGGATCAGCAAATTCCGCCTACAAGTCGTCTCGTTGGGGGCCATTTTGGCAAAATTTTGCCGGCATGCCGGTGAAATTGAAAACAATGCCAATAAATTCAACGTACTAAAATAATATTACAAAAAGAAATTAGCTCACACATCTGCATAGGTTAAGGAAAAAGATGAATCTTTAGCCAATTCCTTTATGCAGTACGAAATTCAACATTCCCCCAGACTTCTTTTTATCAGTGGATACAATCTCGATATTCCTTCTACAAACAAGAAAAGAAATAATCAGTAAAGATTCTAAGGCCTTGAGAAAACTATTAGTTTCGCCATCATTGGAATCTTCAAACCATGAAAGAATCTTCATTAGCATACACTGTTTTAAATTTCAACAATTTACACTTCCTGATATGTTTACACCAATGCAGAAAAATTTCCGAGCTATATTACAATTTAACAACATTTTTGCAAAAAAAAAAACATCAACAAATTTTCACCAAAATGTTGACAAATTCTATTTCCAAGTGATAAATCAGATATCATAGTATAAGCATCGCAATATTTCATCAAAGCTATCAAAACCTGAGGAAGTCATTTAAAAGTCAGCAAACGTGTAAAAACCTCATCCAAACTTCTTTATTCTTCAAAATGATCCTAGATATTGATCACTTTACAAAACATTATGAACTCCATTTGCTTCATTTGAGATCAAAACTTCCTTCTTTTTTTGATTGCACGATGGGAGAAAAGTGGAAATAAATTTAGATCCAAAAGAAAATATTCATATTCTACTTAAAATCAATTTTCTACATTTACATAAACCTGATAACGTATTGACAACCAGAACTGAAACTCTTATATAGTGACTTTTCTTGTACATTGGTTCCATTTTTTCATTGTTAATTATTTTTTCTATATCTATTTCAAGGCATTTAAAATTAAAAACAACATATGAATATCATTTTGAATACAAGTATATGATATAAACCTAGTAGCACTTATTACTACTTTTCATATTGTATACTACTGGTTTCAGTATTATTTTGAGTTACTACTGTACAAACATATCCCATTCAACATTTGCTGAAATTTCCCTAAAAATGTTGATATTTTTCCTAAATTTCCCCCACTTTTCCAAAGAACAACCCACCAAGTCAAAAAGCTTCTCTTCATCAGTTATCAAAAAAAAAAGTCAAAAAGCTTCTCTCAAAATTTCCATCAACTTTCCCTTTGCATGAAATTTTTGTTAAGAACAAATTTCAAACCGCAGACGACCATCATCCTTCATCCAATTGAATATATTCAGTTCTATCAAAATTGAGTTTAAGCAAACCCCTTTTGGACTTTAACTCTTTAGACTTAGCATGAACTGTACCAACCTGCCTTCCACTATATTCTTTAGTAGCCCCAATTGCTTAAGACATCCAATATTATCATATTCAGAAATCATCCAAAATTAATATACTTTCCATACCGAGTTTCAAGCTTATTCCACCAAGCAAGAAATGTATCAATCCAAATAATCCCCGAGAGAATATTCTCCAAGTCATGATACATGAAACTGAAATTTCATAAAAGTTCTTGCGTAAAACAATTCAAAAGTTGATACAAAGCCAGGACATAAAATAAATATCTGCGGCATGATTTATTCATCTCTTTTCCTAAAATGGGTACTTTTGAAAGCATGATTGAACACAAAAAAGGTCAATTAGAAGGACCCTTTTTTATTAAGGATGGATCCATTTGGAGTTACTCCCTTCTGCCGTACTTTGGACGATTCACCGGCTATCTTCAATAATCTTTGTTAGCTGATATAGTATCTAGTTAGCTTTTATTATTTTTATATATATGGGTAGCCCCTCTCAATTACCAGCCATCTTCCTTACTCTTTACTACTATGAGTTTGTGATTTTGAAAGAATCCTCACTGTCAAGAATTTCAAATTTTATCTTATTAGTTTGCCGTTCAATTGAAAATACATATGTTACTTTATTTATGCCACTGATTTTGGTCAAAATTATCTCAAATTGTATTTATTTTCTTTACAGTTTTGGCAAAGGGAGGCAGCAAGCTTAAGGCAACAATTGCAGAACTTGCAGGAAAACCACCGGTACAATATTTTGCAATAGTCTGAATTTATAGGATCTTAATAAGCACAACTGATATACCTGAAAGCATTATAATGTAGGAATGAACATAAATTCACTATGTTTTAAGAGGTCAGCATCGGGTTTCTCTCCAACAAAGGAATTCGATCAAAGATAAAAGGATATAATAAGGAGACTTAGACCATGTTAGATGGAGACCTCTACAGGGCGACTAAGGAGGTGTGAGATGGTGAAAGTTGAAGAGTAAAAGGCCCAGAGGAAGACCGATAAGGGCTCAGATGAAGTTGATTTGAAAAGATCCACACGACATAGATGTTTTGATTGATCTGAATGCAGGAACAGGACTCACGTTACAGACCCAAACTAGTTGAGACAATGCATTATTGTTATTGAATGTCACGAAACCCAACTAGTTGAGACGAGGCATGATTGTTATTGCTAGCGTTGCATAACAAGACATTACATCTGTAGGTAGCATACAAAACATTATTGACATTCTACGGAACATGCAAAAATATTACAGAAGATATTAAACTAATCATAAAGTAATATTGCTTGATCATGAAAAAAATCTGAACTTGAGAAAGAAATAACTAAATGACCTCTCATGAGAGATATAATTCAAATATGGAAGGAAACAAATAAGGGATAACAAACATTTTTGAAAAAACGATACATATCAGAGAAAAAACCTATAACTAAAACTTGTGTGTGAGGTCCAATATAATACTTAAGAACGCATGTACAAGGAGATACATAAATAAACTCCTAAGCTTGATGGTGGATTTTTGTCTCCAAACAAATCAATCGGAGATGAAATATAGAAAAAATTTCATTTATAAGAAAAACAATTACTATTTTTTTCATATCAGAAAACAAAAGAAAAGTAATCATTATGTCAGGTACCATTTAACTATAAAACAGAAAATAAATGAACTAATGAATTAAGGGCAAGGATATCATATCTAGGTGTCAAAATTAAATACCCAATAAACTTTAATGCATGTAACATATTGATTGTCCTTTAAACAACAAATTGCACAAACTAGAACTCACCAACTGATTAACCAATAAACAACAAATTGCACAAACTAGAATCCGCATACGGATTCTCCATTAAACAACAAATTGCACAGACTAGAATTCTGCAGGATGGCAGCAACATATGCACAGGATGATCATTGTTGAGATGAGAATGTTGAGACGGATGTGTCGGAAAACTAGGGAAGATAAAGGTTGTAATCAAGACAAAGGTTAGTGAAGGTATAGACACTAGAGCGTGGAAATGGGAACAGGAAGATCTTTTTCGGTTAATTCCATGTAGATTGCCTTGCCTTAACCAAGGAAGAAAATTTGGTTGATCCTTGGAAGCTGATTTGGTTTGCCGGAATCCCGTCAAAGGTTTCTTTTTTTCTTTGGGCTGCTGTACTAAATAGAATTTTTTTTTTTTTTTGATCAATAACAAATTTTACTAAAAATGGAAAAGAAGAGAAAGTACAAAGAAAAAGATAGGAAACATAAGAGTACAAAAGTAGAGGTAGGAGAAGAAGCCACATTTTGTATTCAAATCCTTTTTTATCAACTCCATCCAGATTCTTTTTGGTCCTCCTCTCCCTCTCTTAGAATCTTCAATAATTTCTCTCACCTTGCAGCTGCTTCCTTGGGTCTTCGTTTTACATGCCCAAACCATATTAACCTACTTTCCGTTATCTTATCTCCTAATTGAGCCTCTCGCAAACAACCTTGAATATGATCATTCCTCTTCTTCATTGTGAGGTGACCAAGAAGATCTGGGAGTCCATATATAGTAGGTTTTGTATTGCACGGGTGATGCACTACCAGTTCAATTCAGCTTTTACCAGTTGGGGATGTTGGAATATAAGGAGAGGTAGGAGAAGAAGCCACATTTTGTGGAACTTGTGCCCGGCAGCTATTTCTTGGACTATCTAGTGTGAGAGAAATCAGAGAATATTCGAAGGGTTGGAAAAGGAAGTTCATATGCTTATTGATAGTACCATCTCATTGCTCTTTTTTTGGTCAACCTCATACACAGAATTTGGGGGGATCAATCAATCTGAATTTGATTGTAATTGGGATTTGTATTGGGATTCTCTATCATAGAGAAATGTTTTATTGTTGGTGGGGATTGATGTATATACACACACACTATCTACTATAATAACATTAATACATATATACAATAGATACTTTTACCAATCAAAAAAAAAAAAAAAACTAGGGAAGATAAGGTGAGGAATGATCATATTCAAGGTTGTTTGGGAAAGGCTCAATTAGGAGATTAGATAACGGAAAGTAGGTTAATATGGTTTGGGCATGTAAAACGAAGACCCAAGGAAGCAGCTGCAAGAAGGTGTGAGAGAGAAATTATTGAAGGTTCTAAGAGAGGGAGAGGAAGACCAAAAAGAATCTGGATGGAGTTGATCAAAAAGGATTTGAATACTCGTAACTTGACCGAAGATATTTTTTTCACAGATTAAAATGGAAGAACAGGATTCTTGTTGCTAATCCCAAATAGTTGAGATAGGGCATATGATGATGATGATGAATGACTAAAAAGGAGAACGAAATCACTAAAATATGATAATGACTAGAAACTTTAAGAATATGTCACAATTCTAAACGATATGGCATATAGAATTTCATTTTCAAGTAAGAATAAGAAGAAAGGATTCTCAAATTTCAAGTCAAATTATTTTTCCCAATTGCTTGAAGAAAAGAAACCTTCCAGAACTGTTAATCAACCTTGGCAGTCATCTGTCTTGAAAAGCGAAGAACAATCAAATCAGTAGCAGCTAAACACATTTAGGGTGATTTTGGATTATGGACTCAAAGGGTTAATTTAGATTTGAGCCTTCAAAAATCCAAATTGATTGCTTGGATAAGGTTTCAACAACTCGAATTTGAATTTCCCGAAATCCCTGAGATTTCAAAAGATGGATTTCAACCTCAAAATCATGGGATTTGAGATTACCTCTTATGAGGTGTTATTACAGACAAAGGGATTTGATTTCTGTTCTATAGCCCTGCTCCAACTCGAGGGAGATATTGTAGTAGATCCATGGATTTCAAATTAGTGAATTTTCAAATAAAAAATTTAGTAATCTCGAGATCAAATCCAAATATGTAGATGATTTACCTCGTAGCTTTGAGCTATCTACTAGCCATGCAACTTCAATGATTTTTTTCATCCTCCTATAGTTGTACCTTTGGAATCTAACTTATGTCCTCCATTTGCAAGGACCCCTTTTCTCTAGCAAATCAACACCACCAAAGATAGAAAAAACATAAACCAAAAAACGTCATCTTCTATGCAGGTGGTTAGTTCATCCATAACCAATGAAAGAATGAACAAACCCAACAATAACCCCAAGGTTAACCCACTCTAAACTGAAATCATTTCTCTCTACAATAATTGCGTTACAGCTCTAAAATAAATCACCCTATGAGGATGATCCCCACTCGTCCTTTGCATCTCATATAATTTATGGAAAAATGGATTGAGTGGTGTCTATTAAATGGTGTAATCATCATTAAAGGTAATAAGCACGATAGGACAAGGAAGAAAATGACGGTATTAATAAATATGCCCTTGCATGCAAACTTCAATAAATTATGTAGGACAACCATTTGCATTGTCAATAGCTTGAGTAAAATCAATTTATTTTATTGCTAAATGACATGCAATTAGGGACCAGGCAACTCCACTCTATTTTTGTCCATCTTTTACATTATCCTTGTTCACCAGCTAGCAAAACATTCACTTCCATATGAATTGGAATAGGCGATGTTGAGGAAATAGTTTTCTATGTTAATGATGGTTATGCCGTTCTGGTATTAGACCTATGGAAATGATCATGCAGCGTTACACATGTGAAGTTAAATTTACAAAGGAATTGACATGAACAAGTTTGATACACAGGTAGGGCTGATAAAGGAAGGTGAGAATTGAGCTAGTCGTCAATCAAAACTCACCAGTCAAACTATCAATAAGCCCACATGACCAAGAGGTAATTTCTAGAGCAATTTGGTTGAAAAAGAGGGCGACAAAAATTCTAAGTTTGTTCACAAGATGGCTAATGCAAGGAATAGGGTGAATTTAATCAAAAGAATTGAAGTGAATGAGATAGCAGTGGAAGAAGAGGGGAAGATTAAGGATGACATTGAAGATTATTATAAGACTCTTTTTCGTGAAGAGAGTATATTTAGACCAAGATTGGATGGTATGTGTTTTGATAGATTGAACTCTACGGAGGTGGGGGAGTTGGAAGCGTTGTTTACCGATAGTGAGGTGTAGGGGACGATTGCGGAAATGGATGGTGAGAAGGCACCGGGGAGGCGAGGCCGGATGGTTTAACAATTGCCTTTTATAAAAAGTGTTGGGAGGTGGTGAAGGAGGATGTAATGAGGGCTCTAGTTTGAAAGAAGTGCTAATGCGACATTTCTAGCTTTAATACCCAAGAGGGAGGGAGCATTGAATATCAAGGATTTCCAGCCAATTAGCTTGGTGGGTAGTCTTTATAAAATCTTAGCGAAGGTGCTGTCCAATAGGCTGAAAAAGGTGGTGGGGAAAGTAATATCCAATACTCAAAGCGCGTTTGTTGGGAGTCGCCAAATTTTAGACGGGATGTTGTTAGCAAATGAATGCATTGATTCTATAGTAAAAAGTAATAAGAGTGCATTAATTTGCAAGGTGGATTTGGAGAAAGCATATGACCATGTGAATTGGGATTTCTCATCTTATGTCATAAAAAGAATAGGCTTTGGAGACGAGTCGATTAGATGGTTTATTAGATGTATCTCGAGGGTGTATATGTGAGTTTTGGTTAATTGTACAGCGGTGGGATCTTTTAAAACCTTCAAAGGGTTGAGGCAAGGTGACCCGTTATCCCCCTTTTTGTTCATTATGGTGGCTGAATGCTTGGGCAAAATGATTAAAAGGGCAGAAGATTTGGGTATGATTCAAAGAGTTAAAGTGAAGGAGTTGGCCCCTAGTGTCTCGCACCTCCGATCTGCAGACAATACGTTGATTCTTTGTAGAAACGAGCAAGCAGATTTGAAGACTCTAAGATGTATTCTCGTCTGCTTTGAAGCGGTGTTGGGACTTCACAGAAACCTGTCAAAATCAGAGTTAATAGGGGTTGGGAAAACAGGAAATCTGAATTTCTTAGTGAGATGGTTGGGATGTTGGATTGGCTCTTTACCATTAGAATATTTGGGACTGCCTTTGGGTGCTCAAGGCTAAACGTACGTGGAATAAGGTTATTGAAAAGTCGGAAAGGAAGCTAGCATTGTGGAAAGCTAGGTATTTGTCTAAAGGGGGGAGGTTAGTTCTTATCAAGAGCTCCTTGGCGAACCTACCAACTTATTATTTGTCCATCTTCAAGATTCCAATATCAGTGACTAGGAGGCTAGAGAAGCTTCAAAGAGATTTTTTTGTGGGTAGGAAATGAAGAGCAGCAGAAATATCACATTGTGAAGTGACCGTTAGTGTGTTCAAGGAAGGAGGTAGGAGGTTTGGGCCTGAGAAGTTTGACCAAGTTTAATTTGGCCCTTTTGGCTAAGTGGTTATGGAGATTCGGTAACGAGGAGAGGTGCCTGTGGAGGGAGGTGCTAATAGCTAAATATGGGGTAAAGGAAGGGGGCTGGTATACAAAGAAGAGCAGGGAAGCTTATGCGGTGGGGATGTGGAAGGCTACATGTTCAGCTTTAGAGGTCTTTTCCATTGGAGTGAGGTTTATAGTAGGGGAGGGGGAAAGAATCAAGTTTTGGAAGGATGTTTGGTGAGAATATAAGACTTTGGTGGAGGCTTTCCCTGGGGTGGAAGCTATGGCGACAAATCTGAATGCTTGGGTTAAAGATTATCTTGTAAGGGGAGTTGAGGGTGGACTTGGGAAGTAAATGAGATTACTGAGCTGTTGGAGGAAATTTACAAGACAAAGATCATAGAAGGGGGAGACGTAAGCGTTTGGGAGGGGGGAGAGGGAGGTGCGTTCTCGGTGAGATCTTTGTTTGGTTCTATCTCCGGGGAAGGGTTCGAGGAGGAGCCTTGGAAGTAGGTTTGGTATGCGGGGATTTCTTCTAAGGTTTCCTTCTTATGGACTGCGTCGTTGAACAGAATTTTTACCTGTGATAACCTTAAAAGGAGTGGGTGGTTTTTGACTTCAAGGTTCTGCTTGTGTAAGGAAGAGGAGACTGTCTCATGTTTACTTCTTCATTGCGAAGTGAGTAGGATGATCTAGATTTCCTTCACTTCAAGGTTTGGTCTCGACTGGGTAATGCAAGATCACTTTAAGTCTGAGTTGACTAGATGGAGCTGGAGAAAGATAAAGAAAGGTAGTAGAAGAAGTTGTATTTTGTGGAATTTATGACCCAGCAGCAATCGCTTGGACTGTTTGGGGCGAAAGAAATCGAAGGATTTTCAAGGAACTGGAATATGACACACACAACATTATCGATAATAATACTTTAGCATTACTGTTTTTTTGGTCTTCTAACTA
>JAUPMG010207657.1:0-38393 GCA_031762675.1 Pachysandra terminalis
TTCAAAACCATTCTTCATATCCTTTACCATTATCTAAAGTACTAAGGTTTGTATACATCGAGCTTTTCAACTCAAAGCTTTAAGTCTTAGTTTCACAATATCTGTTGTTCGTTTGTAAGAGAAAGTATCAGGAAAACTTTTGTTCCATGGATAATTACAAAATACAGTGACATTGGGCAAAAAGGCATTCAGGAGCAAGAGAGTAAAATTTCTGTAAACAATACAAGAGATGGATTAAACTCAATATGCTACAGGACTATGTGAAATAATTTAGACAAACTTGGGGAAGAAAATTATGCACAATCACGGATGAGAGTGGTAGTCAATACATTGCCAAACACATTGAATCAGAAAATTATAAAATTTTTGAATTAAAATATCTTTAAAAATATCCAATCAAACAAACAACGGAAATTACTACTCCTAGTCTCATGCTTCAATCAAAACCTACTAACTACCGACAATTCAACCTAACTAATGCTAACAGTAAACTAAAACATAAAAGTCAATAAATCCTACTACAAAATCTACTATAATCATTGTAATGGGTGGTTTTGTGAATAGTCACGAAGTATGATATTATTGATCGACGAGAACCTAAATCAACGAGTGACCGTATCCCGTCTCTAGAAGAACTAAAGAGTCAAACTGGGGGACCGTCTAACAACCGGTCGAACTAGGCTAACGAAAATAACAGATCAAGGTGTTAGAGATTCTCTAACCCCCTATGGCTCTAATTGAGACTATGACTGAACCTTTTGCAGGCTGCCTACATACCCAAACAAGGATGAAGTCAAACGTAGTTCAAGGTTTGGTAATTTGGTCAGAGGTCTCCGCCCTTTTTCTTTTTCATCCTCCGTTTCAAGGAAAGTGAGCCTCTATGTATAGTTTTTGGAAGAAAAGTTAACAGCAGTTGGAATTCCTAACCACCGTTTTTGTCGGTGGTTAAAACGTTCACCTGGGGTAGTACGCATCATGTACCTCAGTCTCTTAGGTGGACCAATCACAAGTCGTTTGGATAATTACAGGTTTGTCACTGAGAAACCGTGATACGGCCTATAACCCTAATACAACCAAGTGTTGGCGAGCTTTATAACCCTCAATATGGCGTTGGTGATCAGTAGATAAAAGTGGTGATGAAAGCTATTTAGCCTTGGCGTCGTCGAGACTGTCTAGTTTTGGCGCCATCGAGGCTATTAGTCTTGGTACTTTCGAGGTCCTCAAACCGTAGTACTTTCGAGACTGTCTAACCTTCTACGTCGTCGAGGTTCCTTCTAGACGGAAGTAGTATTGCCTTCAACGTCGTTGAGCATCCCTCTAGACGGAGGTAGTATTGCCTTCAACGTCGTTGAGCATCGCTCTAAACGGAGGTAGTATCACCTTCAACGTCGTTGAGCATCACTCTAGACGGAGGTAGTATCGCCTTCAACGTCGTTGAGCCTCGCTCTAGACAGAGGTAGTATTGCCTTCAACGTCGTTGAGCGTCGCTCTAGACGGGGGTAGTATCGCCTTCAACGTCGTTGAGCCTTGCTCTAGACGGAGGTAGTAATTCCTTCAATGTTGTTGAGCTCTCTCTAGATGACGGTAGTATCGCCTTCAACGTCGTTGAGCATCTCTCTAGATGAAGGTAGTATTGCCTTCAACGTCGTTGAGCATCACTCTAGACAGAGATAGTATCGCCTTCAATGTCGTTGAGCCTCACTCTAGATGGAGGTAGTATCGCGTTCAACGTCGTTGAGTCTCGCTCTAAACGGAGGTAGTATCACCTTCAACGTCGTAGAGCATCGCTCTAGACGGAGGTCGTATCGCCTTCAACGTCGTTGAGCATCGCTCTAGACGGAGGTAGTATCGCCTTCAACATCGTTGATCATCGCTCTAGACGGAGGTAGTATCGCTTTTAACGTTGTTAAGCCTCACTCTAAACGGAGGTAGTATCGCCTTCAACGTCATTGAGCCTCGTTCTAGACGGAGGTAGTGTTGTTGTGAAGTACCTGTTGATATTAGCTTCATTACATATTGTAGTGTTGATCGTCATATGATTTATGAGATAAAGGGTCATAGTGGTAGCGCACTACCTTCTCCTTATATCTATGTCTCGGTCGTACATTCCTTGAATCCATTCCATGAACCGACCGAAGTTCTTCTATAGGAAGTTCCCGAGGGTTATACCCATGGGTATCAATGGTGATCTTGCTACATGTCGGTCATAGTCCTAACACGTGGCGGACTATTATTAGGCAATCTACTCTTACCATTTTTCATATCTATAAATCCATGTTCTCATTAAAACTCATATCTTCATTATAAGTTTGTCCTCCGTCTTGATCATTAGAGCCCACTTGTTCTCCATCTATGAATCCTGAAATATTGTTGCTTGAAAGTGTAAGTTACACTTAACTTCTAAGTAAACAAATCAAAACAGTATTTACGACTGAAGTAGGGATAAATCCACTATCCATTGGTATTCCTATAGACAAAAACAGAATATTAGTATATATGCAAATAATGATATATGAAGTGATGTTCAATGCAATATGATATACTGGTTCAATTATTAATGAATGCAATGCAAACTCATAGAACAATATATATAATCACCAAGTGTGATTCAAGCACAATCATATGAAATGCAATAGGGATGTTGTTTGGCATTCAAATAGTGTATGTCCCACACTAGATCGAATCCCAACTACCCAAGATATTCATATGAATCACCCCCGCATACACAGCCATGATAGTTGATTATTCTACGTGAAAAAAAAAATTGTACCCATTAGGTCATGGCCCCTAGAAACTGCGATGCACACGTAGAATAATGGGCACAATCCCCACTCTTATTTTTTATCACGGGAATATATCTAGGGTTTCACCAACGTGAACTATCCCTTGTGAACCATAGATTACCCAATCTACTAACTTAGCTTGTAAGTAAACAAAACAAGATGTAAAAATTGGTCTATTGGGATAGCTAGTCCCTCCACACATGCAAATAGTCCATCCAAGACTTCCTCACCCATATTGTAAATTCTAGATTACAATACCTCTCATTATATCCATAAATTCCAGAAATATAGAATTATGGGGTCAAGTCAAGGCATAAACTTAAATCAAGGTCTATATGCTCTATAGGCATATGTTGTGCAAAGTGTATTATGCAATTAACTAAGCAATCACTTGTGTATATGAACATGTGTAATATAATCAGTAAAATATAAACATACCATGCTTTAATATGATAGGAATCAAAATAAAAATACATATGTTAGCAAATATGGTCTAGGTTCCTTAATTAGGCAATTTATGTGAAATATGCATCAAAATCAATTTCCAACACCACATACAATCTCGATTAAGTGTATTAAAGTTGTTAAAATTTTACAGAGATTGGACAAATTTGCCAATTCTTGGTCGACTGACAACCTGACCAACAGTCGACCGACAGGCTCGGTTGAGCTCTTGGTCGACTGACCAGTCTCAACCGCCTAGCCTGTAACCCAAATAAAATTTCTCAAAGGCTCGGTCAACTCTCGGTCGCCTAACCCGAGACTAAAAAACTCAGAAAACACTCTCGGTCAGTTGGTCAGTCGACCGACAGGTGACCAACACAACCCAGAAAACCTGTCGGTCGACTGTCGACCGACAGTTGACCAACATTCGGAAAACTCGAGAAATTTTACAGAAATCCCACATAAGTTCTTTTAAAGCAAAAATTTAATTAAAGTAGTCATCATAAAATCAGATTCCTGGAAAAACCTATAGTTTAGCATACAAAACAACTCACTTAACATACATTGATCCACATATGATTATCCAACCCAGAAAATTATACCTTTGAACATACTTTGATTAAGGAGTAGAAGAAAGAGACTTTTGAGAGATATGCTATGTCATTGACATATATACCTAGTTCATATCGAAAATAGAGTTTTATTTGAGTACTTACATTGGATTATCAATGGTGTTGAGTAGAAGAAAGAGACTTTTGAGAGATATGCTATGTCATTGACATATATACCTAGTTCATATCGAAAATAGAGTTTTATTTGAGTACTTACATTGGATTATCAATGGTGTTGAGTAGAATACCTTCTTCTTCTTGTTCTTCTTCAAAGTCTGAACTTCTGCAAATTCTTCAAACCCCAAGCTTCTCCAAGTTGGTATAGCTGTTGTACCTTTTCTTCTCTCTCCTCTCTTTTGAAAATTAATTCATATGTTCAAAGTTCCTTCTTTTATAGATTTTCTACTGAATTTAACTTGGTCTAAGAATTCTTATTAGTTTAGAACACGTATTAAATCTCGGCCCTTAAATTAGATTAGTAATGTCCTACTTAATTCTAACCATTACATTAAATGTAGTTTTAGTTGAACTAATATTAATCCTCTTTTAATTACTCAATCCTAACTTAATTAAAAATAGTATTACTCCTATTAATTTCCAGGCATTAGATTAGATTAGAATCTCCTACGAAATCCTAGCCACACATAATAACTTATGAGAGTTATAATTGTGTGTGTTGCACTTAGTTTCCTACAGTACAACCCACCAATCACAACAAGTCAAAGTCAAACAAAGTAGCTAATTTACTAAAATTTAAATTAGTCCCTATTTTCTGGTTAATTACACATTAACCCCTATGAATTAGTTTGGATTATTACATGAACGTATTTCTAATATCAATTCTTGTCTACATGAACATATTTCTAATATTCATCCTCCTCAAAGTTCAGATATGCCCATCAGTGAGTACCATGAAAAGTGAGATGTTAGCAACAATCACAATATTACGACTGATCCTTGCCAGATCATTGATTCAGTAACGGCCTTGATGGCCATGTGGGTGTGTACTTGTCCAAGTTAAGGGCATTTCTAATATGCCCATCAGTGAGTACTATGAAGAGTGAGATGTTAGCAACGATCACAATACTACAACTGATCCTTACCAGATCATTGATTCAGTGATGTGATGGCCCTGATGGCCATGTGGATGTATACTAGTCAAAGTTTAGGGACATTTCAGTAGATGTGGTAAGGAACTGACCAATACGTGCATATACTCACGTGCCTATGGAGATGAGAGAGATGAGTTGGACACCTTTGGGGGAGGTGTTCTCAGAGATTATGAGGGGGCAGATTGTACATGCTTTTTCTAGCCATGTGAGGGAAATGCAATATGGGCAAAGGTGTGTGCACTATGTACTGGACTTAGGGAAGCTAAAAGGCTACAGTTGCAAAATTGGAGGTGGAGGGGGACTCAGTGACAGTTATATCTTGGATGGTGGATAGCTCAGAGTGCTTCTGGAGTTAACTCATTTAGTATGGATGGCATGCATCGTGACCCAAGGGATGACCATTTCCTCTAACCATGTGTTGAGGTCAGCCAATTCAGAAGTGGACGGTTTAGCATGAGGAGTTGGGAGAGAGGCATTATTTACAGCGACAAAGGGGATGCTCAAGGGGTTTGTTTGAGATGGGGGGTAGTTTATAGGAGTTATGGGTCCTGCAGTTATGTGTTTTGTTGTGGTGCATTAGTTTGTTTTATATATCCATCAGAAAAAGAAGATAAAAAACAATACTACAGCTGATCACCATATCCCTAGGATAGCATAAACGAAGGCTCATATTGGAGGCAGAGAGTCCCCAGACCATATTTATATTCACATGGCTGTTAAAAGAACATATCACAATAATAAAGTTCCAAATACAGTATTTGAAACCCAAAAATAAATAAATAAAGAATGAATTGATGAAAATAGGAATATAGAAGAGTTTCAATGGTTTTTTTGGCATAAAATAGAGAAACCTAAATACTTCAACAAAATTTACCAACCTTGACAAAATCTTCCCCATTTCAATGATATTTTGCTAACTCTAATTGCTTGTTACTTAATTTCTTGGCAATGTTAGATAGGACAAGCAACTGATGTATCTTTCCGCATTTAGAAATATGGGATACACCAAGGGATGTATCATTGATTTCAGAAAATTTAAAACCCAGCTTCAGCTTTGTCCCAATTTGACTTAGTCTGTTGTAGACACATTACATCAACTTTTTACTTCTTTTCCTTTTCTAAAAGCTCTCTCTTCTTCGTAGCATCAACCAACTCACACCTCTTTCCTATTAAAGATGCCGCATTGCAATTTCCAACTTCCAAGTACTAAGCAACCCTAGTTTCAAGGGCTAGTTCTGTATTAAGCTTTGTCTATTCTTTACCGTAGACTGCAATTACAACATGTAATTAAGAACTTTTTAGCCAAATTTTGTTTACTTCAAAAGAATCCTAGCATAAGCATGAAAAAACAGATTAAGCAAGTGCCAACACCAGCTGCTAATGTGTTAAATAACCTAACATGACACGATCTTTCTCCTTCGTTTAGTACTCATCAAGAGTTTGCTAATTTTAGATCTTGGTGGAAACTTGACCTCTTCTATTTTCATGGTCAAATTGCAGATGGAACTTCTTGATGACTTTTGAAGGGACCAAAAAAGCCTATCTTCAAGGACAAATACAACCTAAGAAAAGAGTAAAAGGAAGAGTCAAAAATATTCCTCTATTGGTTTTTGCCTCCTATAGAGTTCAATGACATATCATATTTGTTTCTTGGAATTTATTAAAATGAGGCATTACCCTAGTAGAGCCAAAGTTAAAGGACTCTTATGTCAAAAGATAGTAATCTTGTAGCTTCTGTATAAAAACATTTATTTCTGTTCTGTTATAATTTTGTGTCATACACCCTTAAGACAGATCTCTTTGTATCTAGAGATTTTTCACCTTTTTTAAATAATATTTACTCCTTCCAAAAAGATAAAAGATCTTCATTGAACCATCCTACTAGGAATTCAAAAATTCTACGAAAATATTATTTCAAGGCTTCAAATTTCAATGGAATTTTGAAAATTGAGATTTCACTTTGATTCAACCCAATTTGAAATTTTTGGTATTTCAAAGTTCTGAATAATTTTGACGAAGTACACAAACTTCCCAAAATTCCTATGAAATATCAGAACTTTGGGATATCATTTTGATTTACCAACAAGAGTAGAAGTTGAAGCCGAAGCCGAAGCTGAGGTTCAACCTTGCATTAAGTGGTGTGTTCTGCTACTCACTCTTGTGCTAATGTAGCAATTCGCAGCCCTTCAAGCAACAACGAGATTAAGCTTCAACAACAATGGAGCAACCTTTGGAACACAGGCCTCTAGGTCTAGGATATTCAGGTTTCCTTTGAGACCAAAATTAACGTTATATATGTCTATTTTCATGCAAATCAGCTCATGTAGTTTCAACAAAGTGGAGGCTAAAATCCTAAACTTAGCAAAAATGTTGATTGAAGGCACATCTAGCAACGCAATAAGCGGAAAATAATGAACAAAATTGGTTCGTGGATGAAATTCTAGATGATTAGGGAAAATCATAGTGTTTAAACTCGGGGAACGGATCAGGATCGTTCTCAGCCGATCCCGAGTTGGATCGGCGATCAAACTCGGGATCAGACCGAGACGGACGATCTGAAATTAATTAAAAATAAAAAATAAAAACCCAACTCGGTCCAATCCCGAGCGGATCGGGCGATCCATCTCGGGATCGGCGATCTCATTCACTTTTGTGTTTTATTCGTTTCGGATTCAACTCCGGGATCGTCCCGGTTCGATCCCTTACACTATGGGGAAAATCAATCCTTGGTAATCTCATTGAGCTACTCATTCTCTTTTTTTCCAAAGGGCAATGTCAAAGGGTTGGTTTATATAGTTGTGTAATTTTAGCTTTGCTTTTGTATTCATTAATTATGCCTTCCCTTAACTTTTGAACAAATATTTTCCAATCTATCAGGGGTGAAAAATCAATTTGTATAGTATCAGGAAGCCACACCGTTCAGCATACTTTCTTTTGTAACTGTCAACGTGCCTGAAGACAGAAATTTTTGTCACTAAAATTCAAAATATAAACTTCTGGATGACAAGATGTAAGTTAAAACAGAACATGTAGTAAATCTCTCAACAGAACAAAATAAGTTTAGGTAATTCTACTTAGGAGTGAGAAACTGACCGCATATAAGATAAAGACTCCCAATGGACTTCTGCCCGCAGCCATGCAGCTGTCTGCCATGCAAAAAAAGACATGGCAACAAGGAATGGAATAAAGAAATTTCAGATTCATTCGTCAAAAATTAAAATAAGAGAGAGAGGGAGAGAGAGAGAGAGAGAGAGAGAACAAAGGAGAAAAAGTGACCCAATATTCCTCATCCAACACAGCTTCACGAGCTACAAACCGGCCAAAGCCTCGCTTTTGCACTCCACAAAGTTCCTGGTCACTGAGCTGCAATCGGTCAAAAGAGAGGTTTGGCATCCTCGAGCTGTCACTCTTAGAACCTGTTGACTGCTGCATATCTTGTGAGCTGTTCTTGCAATGGACTTCTAAGGGTTTCCATCTATGATAACAAAATGGAAAAGCCTCCCTGCAAGGAGTATGACCCACAGAAAAGGGAAAGGTAAGAAGGATATCAATATGTATGAACAAGCTAATAACAGAAAAATCAAATATTTTTAAAACAAATGGAAGCAGGAATGCACACATTATATTTTCATTATTTACTCTTTTATCTATGTACATATCTAAGTCTTCTCTATTTTCAAGAAATTTGATTCAATGCATTTGCAACCATAGTGTTTGAACTCGGTTTCGGATCGGGGATCGTCCCGGTCTAAGACCGAGTTGGATCGCCGATCCAACTTTGGATCGGACGATCCGGGACGATCCAAACAAAAAATAAATAAATAAATAAATAAAAAGTAAAAGGGTTTTATTGATATATTCTCTTCTTCTTCTCCTTCTTCTTCTTTCTTTCTTCTTCCTTTCCCCTTCTTCTTCTTCTTCTTTCTCTTCTTCTTCTTCTTCTTCTTCTTCTTCTTCTTCTTCTTCTACTTCGTCCGGCTTCTTCTCCTTCGTCTTCTTCTGTTGTGTTTTTGATTTTTTTTTTCTTCTTCTTCTTCCTCCGTCTTCTTCTCCTTCGTCTTCTTCTGTTGTGTTTTTGATTTCATTTTTCTTCTTCTTCTTCTGTTGTGTTTTTTTATTTCTTCTTCTTCTTCTTCTTCTTCTTCTTCTTCTTCTTCTCCTTCGTCTGTTTTTGATATTTTTTTTTTTTAAAGCTGTGGACCATACAATCTAGTTAGGATCGTCTGGTCCGACTCGGTCCAATTCTGTGACAGATCGGCTGGATCGGCCGATCCATCACGGACTCAATCCGAGTCAATGATTTTTCAAATTTTCTTGGATCGGCCAGGGATCATGGCTCGTTCCTGGCCGATCCCGAGTTGGACCGGCCGATCCGGACAGGGATCAGCCGATCCTTTACACTATATTTGCATTTGCATTGTCTCCAATTTCTGGAAAATAATTTGTTTTAGAGTCGTAAATATGTTTATAGTCATATCAATGATTCCTCCGGCTTCTTCTCCTTCGTCTTCTTCTGTTGTGTTTTTGATTTTTTTTTCTTCTTCTCCCTCCGTCTTCTTCTCCTTCGTCTTCTTCTGTTGTGTTTTTGATTTCTTTTTTTCTTCTTCTTTTGTTGTGTTTTTATTTTTTCTTCTTCTTCTTCTTCTGTTGTGTTTTTTATTTTTTCTTCTTCTTCCTCTTCTTCTTCTTCTTCTTCTTCTCCTTCGTCTGTTTTTGATATTTTTTTTTTAAAGATGTGGACCGGACAATCCAGTTAGGATCGTCTGGTCCGAGTCCGACTCGGTCCGATTCTGTGACAGATCGGCTGGATCGGCCGATCCATCACGGACTCGATCCGAGTCAATGATTTTTTAAATTTTCTTGGATCGGCCAGGGATCATGGCTCGTTCCTGGCCGATCCCGAGTTGGACCGGCCGATCCGGACCAGGATCAGCCGATCCTTTACACTATATTTGCATTTGCATTGTCACCAATTTCTGGAAAATAATTTGTTTTAGAGTCGTAAATATGTTTATAGTCATATCAATCAACCTATTATAAGCCCTCGATTATCATGTCCTTTAAAGACAAGGTAATCCAGTATACTCATCAATTTCATCCTCATAATGCACTTCCAGACTTTTCAGAATAGTGGTACCCCTATTCCAATTTGTCTATCCGGCATTACTGGTAAGGGTGTACACAACAATAATCATTGTGCCTCTCATATACCTCTTACATACCTAATTTTCCCTTATTATTTCTCATGGCACTAGTAACTATAATTAATTACCTAGTTCTGAACTTATATTTATAAGTTTACAACAACACACCCATTATAGTTTGATACAATATCACATAGAGATACTATCAAGTAATACATATTTCATCACTACTACATGCAAAACATATCACTTTATTGTTCGCATTTTTATATTATCTTCATGGATTATGTAACGACATTAGATAATGAAATTTCAGATTTACATTCTTATGAATAGATTCAGTAACTAAACTAAATTTCAGATTTATATTCTCATACTCAATCCAACAACTTATAATGAAATTCATATTCGTGTTTGTGCACATCAATCAAGGAAACTATAGCTAAAATCTTAGGTCTACAGTCCAACAGACCATAACAAAACAAGGAAGGAATACTCAAGTTTCACTAATGCAAACATGATAGATCTTGTGGAGCATGAAGAAATAGTTGTTCACGTATAGAGTCTAATAGTTTCTAATCTCTGTAGATGAAGAGTCACACTCACAGTTCAGAAAATAGTAAACAATCTCTCTCATTTAATGGTCCTTGATCATAGACCTAAAGTTTAAGGATTTATGTATCTGTAGCTACAACAATCCCCTCACCTTAGAAGAAAAGTAAGAATCATACTCCTGTGCTTGATATAGAAAGGTCAACTTAGGACATCACAAACAAAGCATACACCATTCTATCACTCAACCACAGTAATTCTGAACTTTTCTATCTATATTTCACACATATGATTCAGTAAACACGCAACACAGAACACTTCACATGTACACACACAGCACACAATTCAAAACAGTTTTCAAGATCAAACAATCCACACGAAGCTCTAAGCACACATTTCATAGCTATAATTCCTAGGTTTATATGTCTCTAAGTATACAGTTCAAACAGGCTATACATACATACATACATACATACATACATGTCACATATAAGCATGGAGAACATACCATTCAGACTAAATCACACAACATCAACGAATTGCAAGAAACACTCAAAACACAGTTCACAGATGTGATTCCTAGGTTAACATGTTTCTATGTTCTCATCCGAGGATTTCACTAGACTCGAGAGACTCTAGATTCATAGCTTAACCTAGAGTTATCATAACAATTAATCACACAATCATATCATGCACACAACACACAATTGCACTCAGGTGAATCCTAATGTTCATTTCTATGTTCTCTTCACCCTAGGTAATCTAACCTAGAGCTATGATACCAATCTGTCACGCCCCGAATCCAAGATATCGAACCTCAAAGATTTCCAAGCGAATGACCTTCGGATCCAAACCTTGGATGCGGCCAAACCAATCAAAACCAATCACATGATCCAACAGAGCATTCCATAAACTAGCGAAAGTCTTATAAATTTAAAACTTAAACAATTCTAACTTTGTTCCAAACCAATACTCATTATAAATTAAAATTGTTGCCCAAATGGGTCAAAACCACTAAATTAAAACTATAAATCAATTCAAAAAAATTAAATGTCTCTAAATCACACAGCAATTATCCCGACCAACATGCATTCTCTCTCCAGGTCTAGCCATAGCACTTGTGGATAACCTGTTGCAAGTAGGGTAAGTTTTGGAGGCTCAATAGGTAAATCCAAGGAAACTGTTCTAAACAATTTCATAGTCATACAACAACATCCATTTTCATGCAATTTCCACACTATACATATATATCACAAACATCCACATTAATAAGTATATAGTCAGTCTCACACAATAACCTCATAATAATATCATTTTCAAATAATACAATCCTCCTATAGCACATTCTTATCAAAACAATCACCACACTCACATATTTTAATATCATATTAATAGACATAGCATTTCATAACTTTCTCACACACCATCATCATAAAACCATAATCCTAATAACACAGCCATCAGATAAATCCACCATTCCCATGATCAAAATCATGCTTAAACACAACTCATATAACCATAACTCATGAACTTAATCATGCTGAAACACTTCTCATAAAACCATAAATCCTCATAGATCTCATCGACAAACACACACAACATTCAATCATCACAAGCAGTCTACATCACAACTACACAAACAAAGATGCACACAACAAAAGCAATCAATGAAAAAATGGCAAACACATACAAAATGCTCACGAGTTGAATGATATGATGCACTATGCACATGATGGAGTGAAGATGATGAAATGTATGCAATGCAGGGTTGTTAGGCCAAGCCTAACCATGCAATCACACCCACATCTCCTTCAAGTAATATTACCCAAGTAATGTGCCACAACACACAAAGCATTTCCTTTCAGGGATTGGGTACTCAAAGGTAGGAAAACACCCTAACATTTCCTTTCTAGGGACAAGTTAACCCATGATAGTAACCACCACATTCTGTTTAGGGAACAAGTTAAACCCATGGTAGAACCACCTCATTTCCTTTTAGGGAACAAATTATGCCTTGGTAGAAATCACCCTAAACGTCTCTCGTACCAATATCAACACCTCAGACCCTCCTAGGAGTTCTGAAAACACTACACACTTGTAATTCACCAGACCCTCCTCCCTAAGGGGAGTTCTGAAACAATACAGTGAACACAATGGGTTCACACCCAATCACTCACACATAGCACCTGGTCACTAGGGACCTCACACCAAACACAAGTAATTCATACACTAGGCATAACCACAATACACATACCTCATACATCATCACATCACACATGTATTACTCATCACATAGTCCCGTAGGCTAAAACATATCAGAATAGTTCACAGCACACCAAAACAAAAGCACATAGAATCATTTTGTTGCACAAACATTCCTACACGCATTTCTACACAAAGTTAACATCATACTCAACCTATCAGAGATATCACCTAACTACCCACAGAGGATTGGGGCTATTGGGCTTCGGTCGTAACTTTCGATCGACCGAAGGTCTCAGTTGGTGATCTCGGTTCATCCTCATCCTCAGTCGGTGGTGCAGGGATTTTGGACTAGTTTTGGTGATTTCGGTTGGACCGAAGGTCTGGCCAAAGGTCGTACTAACCTAGCAAAATTCCCTAAAATTCTAGAAATTCCTGCATTTCATATTTTATCACAAAAACACAGTTTACACTCCAGATATCACAGATTCGATAACAACACAACCTATTTAATATTATATACATCCAATACATCTATAAGCACTAAAATACATTAGGTCATCATATTATCACACAAATCATGTTAACATCATATATAAATCAACCATATTGAATCTTAGCAAACAAATCATATCTCATACATTCCTATCATATTTCTCATGCAAAATCAACATAAGCAACATATCTAATACTGTTATCATATTCCTATGAAAGTGCTTAGACTAATAACCAAGGAAACACCTACCTCTCTTCCTAAGCCTTTTCTGCAACTTTTTGGGGTTGGAAGATCACTACAATCTCTACAATCTCTTCTAGAATCTCCTTTTCCTCCTTAACCCTTTGATCCCCTTCTTCTTCTTTCTTTCTTTTTCTTCTTATTTCGCTTCTCTTCTTCTTCAGCCATAAACCCAAAAAATGCAGAGTGCGTCTAAACCCAACGGCCCTAATTTCCAGAAAATTAAAATTACCTAAATGACCCAAATTATTTCCAATATTAACACCAGGGCCCTTATAATCTGTTGTTATTTTGAATAACTACTAATTAAGTTAATTAGGTATACTGTCTTTCATAACCTTTCACAAAACTATTATTATTAATTATAATAATAATAATAGTTTTGTACCAGCGGCGGTTTCACCATCCTCCGTGGCTGAGCCCCCTTCTTGCCCCCATCTCGATCATTTGTTCCATCGTCGTTGATGAGGCCATTGCTCCTCACAGTTTTCTACATGTAGCCATACTCGTCGGATTTCCCCAAGGCATCTATCACACAGTAGAGATTTATTCTTCTGATTTGCCTTGGGTTTAGTGTAGGGGGCCTCTCCAAACGCTCTCTCGGCCAGAAGGTGTTCCCTTCGCCGATGGCGGAGTTTCTTTTTTAAGACTTGTTTCGGGGCCAACAACGTTGGATGCCAACATGTTAATCGATACCCCTTTAGGGAACGAGTTGGCGTCCACTTATATTGCTTCCTTTCCTTTTTCCGGGAATTTGAGCATTCCCTTGTCAATATTTTCCAGCACAATATTACAGAAAGCGAAGGAGTTAGCGGTCGAATGGGATTTTGAGCCATGCCATTTGCAGAAATCCCCCTTCTTCATCACTTCAGGTGAAGAGAATTTGTGACCATCTATGAGTCTTAAGAATCTATCTCGTAGAAGATGGTCGAAGACCTCATCACTCTTGGATATATCATACGCATATCTTTTGGTGTCATCATAGATGGTCTTTTTGAAACCTTGGTCAGGTGCTTGTTCGTCCTTTCTTTTTAGGGACGAACACACCATTGGTTTTTTTGCCATTATTTCGGCCATATCTATTTCATAATTCGGATCTTGGTAATAGGTTCTGAATGTGGACGTTTTCCATTGGATTTCTTCTTTCAGAAGCCATTCATACTTGGTGACCCTAGAGGATAGCTCAAAGAGGTCCTCAAACTTCATCCCCTCGAACTTCTTCCGAAGTTCAATCCCCATACCGTTTGGGCTAACTTCACAAATTCGGTCTCAAGAAGGGTCACTTGGCATTTATTTTTAGCCCTCTTGAAACGGGCTATGAATCTGTCAGCCGCTTCGTCAGGCAATTGCCTTAGTCTGACCAGATTAGCCATTGAAACCTCTGACTCGGTACTATAAAACTGAATGTGGAATTTCTCCTCCATCTCAGTCCAACTCGGTAAGGAGTCGGGAGCCAAAATTACGCACCATGTGAAGGCATATCCTGTCAAGGAATTACCAAACAGCCTCAGCTTCCAATAACCACTAGCCAAGGCTTCACCACACTGGACGGTAAATCATCTGTTGTGTTCAACGGTCGACTGACCGTCTTCGTCGAAGAAGAGGAAGAATTTTGGTATTTTGAATCCCCTCAGAAACTTAATCTGGCGGTCAATCCATCCAGGATACGGCCTTCTGTATAAAGGCATGTTCATTCCTTTATTTGGCAAGCGGCCCAAGGCTTGCTGTACCATGTCATATACCTGGTTTCGGTCGAGACCTCCAGCCGTGGGATCAGCCATATCATTGGTCTCTTGGGGCAAATCATTACCGGCTACCAAGGGTGGATTTGCCCCCTGTCCAATATCTACATTTCCCGGCTGTGGTTGCCCCTAGCATCTTTGCCATTTAGCCTGGGCCCCCAGGCCGATTCCAGTAGCCGATATTGGTGGAGTTTCAATACGGCCATATCTCCTCATGGCGACTGGTATTTCTTCTAATGGAGAAAACGTAACCGGTTGTCGATCATTGGGATTAGCCATTATTTGGCTGATGCTTTCGTTAAGCACTAAAAAAGACCAACTAGTTTCGGTCATCATTTTCGTAAAGAGGTAGACCAGGGTCTGTAACGAAGCATGTACTGATACATCCTGGTCTCCCTATTGTTGAGCAGGACCAGGCACAAACCCAACCTCATTTACAGCTCTGGGAGGATCATGTGGCTGATGTTCTCCGCCTACTGATGGTATATGTTCATCAGCATCTTCTCCCACGAGTCGTTGGCTTCTCCTTGGCATCATTTACACCTGATGTCCCACCGGCATGCCACAAAGGGTATGTTCCCTCCTCGGGGTGCCCCTCTGCCCGTCAACAATGAGCGACCCGGGCACGACTCACTCGCCTGGCGCGTTGTGGTGTAAGTGATTGTGTGTGTGTGTCGCGCGGGCATGCCAGGACTTACTAGTCCACAGTTTCTTGGGGGTTTCAGGTTTTGACCCCAGGTGCCTAACCACACAATCTATCCGAGTCACCAAAGGAATTGGAGGTGTAATTGGCCACCGTAATGCATCCGTTTAGGCTATTTGATGATTGGACAAAAGGTCTGGGGTTCTCCCCAAGGTTTTAAATTTCGATTTCGCCAGACATTTCTCCAAGGGGTGTCTGGCGAAATTTCGCCATATTTCGCCCATATTTCGCCGAAATTTCGGCAAAATGGGAAAATATCTCCATTTCGCCAACCTGTAAAATGGCAAAATTTAAAACCATGGTTCTCCCTTCCCTTAGGTCCGTCTGAAATCCTTCATATGGTTAAAATATGATAGCCAAGATGAAGTCAAAGAGAGTCTAGCTTCTAACCAATTGTTTATTCAAGATTAAATAACAGAACCGTGAACGACATGTAAATAAACAAATGAAAAGAAGATAGAAAGAAGGTTGGTAACCCAGCGGTGGTTATCACAATATTTGTGGTCATGACCCTGGATATACTACCTGCAGGCAGCTTCTCGAGAAAGAATGATAAAAATGTAAAAGGTAGAAAGAAGACTGATGAACAGGAGGCGTTATCGCAGCGGAGACTGTCGCTCGAGTAGGCTGGATAGGCATCTGTGATTGAGAGTAGCTTCTTAGAGGGAGGCAGTGTGAGAAGTCTAAGGTTGAAAGCAGTGGCTCAAATTGAATTGATTGACGAACAGAGGTGCTTCTCGTCCCAGCGGCTGTGGTCGCACATGCAGACTAGAAGGTCTTGCCAATGCTGAAGACAATACTCCAGTGAGTGAGGATGACCATAGTGTTAAGGATCGTCCGATCCCGAGTTGGATCGGACGATCCAACTCGGGATATCCAACTCGGGATCGGAAGGGGACGATCCCCGAGTCGGTTCCGATCCGAGAAGAACCCCCAAAAAAAAGGATCGTCCAGATCCGAACCGGGATCGGGACGATCCATGTTTTTTTCTTTTTTTTTTTAAATAAATGCGGCCGTTCGTCTCAGCCGATCCCGAGTTGGATCGGCCGAGAACGATCCCGAGCCGGGAACCGAGTTTAAACACTATGAGGATGACTGTTGAGGGGCAGAAGAACCGGGCACTGTTGTTGTAGCAGAGGCAAGGAAATGAGGATATGAGACCCGGAGACCTGAGATGCAACGTTGCGCTAGACTTGTTGATTTTCTGTAGATGTTGTTGCCTGCTGGAGAGTTTGAGAAGAAGCAGGTCTTCTTCCTTTTATAGAGTGGCTTTGATAGATCATGTAACCATTTAATTCGGTTGCACGAACATCTTCATGTCGTCTTTGCTCAGAATGTGGGTTGATTACTCCTACGCTTTTCTCTCTTCATAGGTAGTGGACCGGGCGCGTGAGCTCACTTGCCTTGCTTCTTCTTGTCACGCGTCGCACATCTGTGACTCCATCATGTCCATGTGCAACGGTGCTAACTTATTCTTGCGTGCAACAAGTGTCGCACTTTTATTGGCTTCCTATGAGCATTAAGTACTTAATGCTCTCATTAACTTATCCATGCACCGTGTTCGGCACTACACTTGGTTGCTTGAGTGTCATTCTCGGTGTTACACTTGGCTTATTGTACGCTGTTGATCAGTGTTACACTTGACTTCCTGTACGCCGTTGATCAGTGCTCATTTGACTTCCTTGTACGTCGTGATCAGCGCTACACTTGGCATCCTGTACGCCGTTGATCGGTGTTACATATGCCTCCTTCTTGTGCCGTGATTGGTGTGACATTTGCTTCCTAGCGCCATGATCGGTGCTACACCTCTGGTGCCACGTGCCATGTTGTCATCGGACGGTGAAGATAGGCAAATATACGCAGTAACAATTGACCAACCAGAAGCCCTCTAAACATCCCACAGAGTTTCGGTTAACCCTTCGGTGAACCGAACCCCCTTCGGTTGCTTGACCAGCAACACAGAAAAAACCCAGAAATTTTGGTGTGTTGTTCGGTGCACCAAGAACCTAATCGAAACCTTTGGTTAACTCTTCAGTTAACCAAACCCCGAACCGAAAGTCGTAAAACCCAGTTTTCTGCCCATTCTTGAGTGTTCTCACTACCAAACACTTACCACACATCAAGTAAGCGTTAGCAAATCACAACCAATACCAGTTCACACAATTATCATAATGTATCATATTCAATATAACATAGTAAGTTAGATAGGAATTCAATCAACATCATATTAGGTTAAACCAACTGATAGAAATCATTCAAGTCTATTCATATAACTCAACCATTCATTTAAAATCCCAGAAAACTAATTATACATCATATGCCTTCTAAATCATGCCCAACACTCACTAAATCCAGAAAATCAGAACCACATATAATCATTCATTTTTCACACATCTCATATCACCGTTAATATACAGAAATTCCTTCAAAGGATAACGCTAAGAGGGAAACTCAACGGGCCAACCTCTCTTGATGATTCCTCTGAACAATTTCTGCAGAACTTCTCAAAAATCAGCAACCAAAGTCTCTTTCTCCTTTGATCATGTGTTCTTCTTCTTCTTCTAGGTATTCTTCTCTTCTTTTCTTTTCTACACCATAACACACAGATTCAACTCGATTGACCCCCTCAAAATAGCAACGGAATGCAGTTAAGGGAATTTCCCATAACCGCACGACACCTACTAGGTAGGAGGAGAGAATCGTGCCTTCTCTCTTCCGTCAAATCTAAATTCAAATTCAATGTTAAAAGACCAATATGCCCTCCAGGTAAATACATGGGCCTAACTGACCAATGTAAGGTCCACACCCAATGAGCCAAGCCCAAAGCCCAAAACCAGAATTTTCATATTCACGCAAACAACCCATATTTATAATAATAACATAATAGTCCCTGTTATCATATTATTATTACAAATAGATACAAACCCAATTTATTAGATATAATGTCATTATAATCTCATATAATTCATTACTAAATATAATTAAATCATTTTAAATATGAAGAAGGGTGCAGGTCATTACAACTAGGGAGTTTGATGAAGGTGTGGCTAATGTTGTGATAAAGGTGCACGATTCACACACACATTTACTCTTTGATTTATTTTATTTCCTATTGCATAAATGAATAGGAAGTGATGTTTGTTTATTATGTGCTTTGATTCATACTGAGTTTGGGACTTCATAACTACAGCATAAATGAATTTAGGAAATGGGTGTTCTAGAGATTTAGTATGATAAATTTTGAGGACGAAATTTCCTAAAGGGGGGAAGATTGTAGTGACCTGAACCAAGAAATTAATATAATAAATAAATTATAAATTATTATTTAAATGAATTAAAGTAATTAGAAATGAAGTCTGGATTTGATTTGGTCTTATTGTGCCTCTAATTAATATAAGAAATTGGAATTACTTGACTTAAGAATGATCATAATCATTAAGTTAATTTAATGTGTGAATATAAATAGATTTGATTGTGAATGTGAACTGATTATGATGATAAATGGCTTATTGTAATGTAAGTGTAGAGTTAGGGGTAATTTGTAATTAAAAGAAGTATGGGCAATGGGGTGTAATTAAATGCTATTAGTTTTGGGCTTTTGAACTGGGTTGGGTGGGCTTAGTTTCCAATGTTTAAGGTAATGGTATCAATAACTGAATCAGTCAGCTCAAATACCAACACAGATTGGCCAAACTGGGTGGAATCAAGCGCCTTTTCATGTACTGATATGTATGTACCAGTTGTGTATCTAGGACCGATTCACTCCCAAGTCTTCAATGCCAATATGAATTGGTCGATCCATATCAGTATTCGTATCAGACACAACTTTAAAACATGAGACCTCCTTCAACCAGACAGCTAATAATTTTGCTAGTATGTTACATATTCTTTCCACTAAGCTGAATGGCTGATTGGCCAGTAAACCTTGATGTCTAAAGCAATACTTTTCCTAGGTATCAAACATACGAATGTGGTTTTGGAAATCTTTTCAAAGGTGCATTCATCATAAAATTTCACCACCAAAGCCGTAAACCCTTCTTTATTATGTCATACTTTCTTATGGAATACCATTGTAAAGCCAACTGGAACCAAAGCTTTGTCACCCTTAAGGTCCCCATTACCTCAACTTCCTTCTCTAGAAACGGTCTTTCTAACAGTTTCCCTTATATGAAAAAACATCAAATCAAACTCCATTCCTTTGAAAAAGAGGTTTAAGTTCCCCATTAAACAAATTTTGTTAGCAATCTTGAATTTTCTTCTTGATTTCTTCTTTCTCCACCACACATTTCCCAAGTCTTATTAGTAATTGTGATTACCTTGAAGTGGAAACCCTATAGAAGTATTTGGAATTTGATATTCTTCACTCGACCACAAAGCTTTTTAGTCTATTTATTGATTTCATCAAAATCAACAAAATGCCACATCCTAATTAGTTGGGGCCGGCAACACAAATCATGGTTGGCCATTAACTAATCAAAGAAACATATATATACTAGGCTATGTATTTAAATCATTTATGATCAACCTAATCAATTGGGAAAGGCAACTGCAACCTCTCGCACCTTATCACAGATGCCTCCTCAGGTCTCCATGCCCAAATCATCCCAACTTGCTTTTGTTTGTTTTATCTCCTATTGAAACTACTCCTAACTTTCGACTATGCCAACCCCAACTAGTTAGAATAATATATTTTGTTGTTATTGTTGCTGTTGTCTACCCTATCATAGCATTTTCACATATTCATCTTAACATCATCTTCTTAACTAAACTCATCCTGTAGTATATTGCTTCTATGTTACACAAAAAAATTTCCATATTATTTGTATTGTTGTATATTTTTTCCACTACTTGTCCCACGCCTAGATAAGGAGGATGGTTGCACTAGGTTAGTAGCTAGGATAAAACTTTACTAATCTCTTTGGACAGGATCCTGAACCATTTAGTATTGGATTGAGTATAAAAAGTAGAATTTATGTACAAGGAGCTTCTATATACATCCACTTCTACTTATATATAATAAATTTATATCTCCAGATCAGGATGCAAGTTTCAATTCTTATGATCTCACAGGTTCAATATAATTATATAATCGTCATGACAAAATGAATGGTTCCACAATTATTGTACCTATTATTGACATATTTTCTGGTATAAATTTCATTTATTGCTTGCAATTGGAACATATCTATCGAAATAGAATTATTATAGTAGATAGCATATGTACTCCTTGTGTACAATTATGCTAGACAGATCATTAAAACTGGAACTTGTGAGTACTAAAACCACATAAGACTATAAGAGCACCAGACTCAAATAACCCTTGGCTTTCACAACCACATACCAACTGCATCATATTGTAGCTGGTGAAATAATGCTGTATCCCTTAAGGATATATATAACCAGTTTACAACACTGTATGATGCCTAAACAACTTGCAGTTGAGTACCAAGTTATAATGTCCATTCATAAAAATTTTAAAAAAAAATCATCATATTCGCGCGTTCACTTATATGGACATAAAATAAAATTTTGCACTCCTTAACCCACTAACTGTAAAAATAATGAAGTTGAAAAAACAGGAGGATCCGTGCTAACTCAACTAACAAGCCATGGTCTACAATAGCCTTATCAGCACAAGTAGCCATAGACAAACAGCCAAATAGGTTCTACCTAAATTATTCCACGGCCAAATAATTTAAAAAATCAATATCTTAGAGGCTCTTTGGTGACGTGTTATAAATCAGTTTTTCGGTTTTCAACAACAGAAATCCAAAAAGGTGTTTGAAAAAATGAATTTGAATTTGATTAAGGGAGTGCGGGTGAGAGGGGGAGTAAAAACCCAGCTCATTTTATGCATTGACCCGAATCACTTCTGTACAAGTGGCACACACTCACACTATACATGTGGCACATATTGTATGCTCTATGTGATTGCAATTGTTAATTAAGTCTTTGTATGTTAATTTGCCTTGTTTGATTGTGATTTGTATGGCTTGATCCTGTGTTTAGTGTAATTTGTGTGGGGTTGCGTGTTTGCTTGTGTGGACAGGCATGCACAGCATCTTATTAGGTGCTTTAAGTGACTAGTGGTTTGGTTTGGATTTATAGAGAGAACCATGGTTGGACCAGTCGGTTGAACAAGAGAAAGAAGGGTTTCTCTATAAATATAGAGGTGAGGGCAAGCCCTCACTTGCTCTTGATATTGTGGTGGTGTTTGGCAACAAGGATTGCTGTGAGCTTTTTAGAGAAAGAGTTGGGTTTGTGAGAGAAAGGCTTGGAGACTTGGAGCTTCATCTTCATCCTTTATCTTCTTCTTCTTCATTCGTTTGGAAAGCTTTGCTAAAGTAAGGTTTACTAACCTCTTGCCTCTCTTCCCTCTATCTCTTCTTCTCTTTTCAAATGGTTTTAAAAATATAGAGAACGTGGTTTTATGGTTTATGGATGGATTAAGAACGTGTCCCGTGGTGAGGATCATTGTAGTTTCGGTTGGAGATATTGAAAAGTTGTTTGTGTGATTTTAGGGAAGTGTTTAGTGTTTCCCAATAAAAGAAAAAGATTTCAAAAGCTTTGTAAAAATTCAATGGCATGTAGGTTTTTAAATGAGTTTTAATGGTTTTTAAGCCTTCAGATTGACCTTAGAAGTGTTTGCTTTTGATTTGATTGAGTTTGAAGATACAGAGATGTGATTTTGGGTGTTCAAATCGACGAGGTGCGAGCTTCGGTTAACCTTAGGTTAATCGAAAGTCCCCTCGGTTAGTAAATACTCAGAAACCGCTCACTGTCTGGCAAGCTCGGTCGAACCGAGCAGAGGCTTCGGTACCAAAGTACTAACCGAGTATCTTTGGTTACACTTACAGTAGAACTATGTTTCTGTGTGCTTTTCTCAGTTAACTGAAGGGAACTTTCAGTTGACTGAGGACTAAGCCTCGGTTAACCTTGGGTTAACCAAGGTTACCTTTGGTCAATTGGGCAGAAATGTGACTTTTTGTTCTATGAAGTTCAGTTAACCAAAGCTATGCTTCGATTAACCCTTGGGTTAGCCGAGTTTAGATGACTTTCTGGTTGTGTGGTTCAGTCGATCGAAGCCATGCCTCGACCAACCGAAGCCCATGTTAGGTTAACCAAAGATGGACCTTCGATTAACCAAAGGATACAACTTGGCTTGTATTGATTGGTTTGTTTTATACAATGTACATGTGGGATATACATGTGTATATGGGTACACGTGTACACCAAAATGGTATGTGATATTGGATGCATGCCTTGTTCTTAATATTTTTTATTAAATGATAATGCGTGAATATGAATTATGATGTGATAAGAATGTGCAAATTGACAATGTGATGCATGAATATGAATGATACGACTATGGAATTGGAATGTTATATGACTTAATGGTTTATGAGGCATGTTTAATATGCTATGACTATATACTTGATGTTGTGTGAACGCAAATGCATGTACAAGGTAAGTGCATTGCATGTTGTTAACTGTTGAATGATATGCCATGAAGGATATAAGTACGGACATTGGATATATTGTACGGTTGGTATTAGCCTATTAACTAAAGGATTGTCATGTGTTAATAGACATGGTAATTGGAATTGAGTAGTGGTTCAATAACTATGTTGACCCTTATAGTACGAGTTCATCACGTAACAAATGGTCGGCTATATTTGGGTTATCTACTAACCATGAATGAATGAAAAAAATGTTAGGATTCAACTTCATGTGGCTTATCAAGGTGACTGTGTTTGAGTTTACCTTAAGTGGGATCTGTGGGTTTGAGCACCTAAAAGATAAAAAGATTGGGCACTTGTGTCCCATGGGTTGAAAGTCCCTAAAACTACAATGTGGGTATAAACTGGGATGCCAGAGGCTGTTGATCCTTGCCTGAAAGCTGGATCGTTTGCTCGACGGATATCCATAAGTCCGTGACAGAGATTTAAGTCAGTTCACCTGATAAGAGCACCTTTAATGATTATTTTGTGTTTGGATATTTATATGTGGTTGCATGAATATATCATAAGGTAGTAATGGATTAGACTTGTATAGTTAGTGAGAACTGTGAATTATCCCTTTTATTGGATGATTAGGCATGAATGTACAATGGCATAGTTTAGATGCTATTGATGGATGTACTTGATGTACGGTATTCGATGCAATGATTACACGCATAATGTCCTCATAGATAATTGTTTATAATATGATATTGATATAGAACTGTTAGATGACTCGTTTATGTGTCATGAGAAGTTCTGTTGTGAATATGTTATGTTGAGATAACATGTGAATCAATCATGGTTTTAAATTTCACAAGCATGCCGGCGAAATTTCACCAAAATGCCCCCTAAGCAAAACGAAATGTAGGGGGAATTTGCTGAATTCCCCCTTTTCCCCCATTTTGTCGAAATTTCAGCAAAATATTTCTCCAAAATTTCTCCAACCTGGCGAAATATTCCGCCAGGTCGACGAAATATTGCAAAATTTTGCCAAAAAAAATCTGGCAAAATGTCTAGCGATATCAAAATTTAAAACCTTGATGTGAATATATTTGATGATGTGAAAGCATGTACTTATAACATGTGATGAGATGCCATGATAACATGTTTATTGTGTGCACTGATTTTGTTGAGGGTTAGTTGTTAGTAATTTTTACTAGCCGTCAAGCTCACCCTTCATTGGGAAATATTTTCAGGTCAACCATGTGACGCTGCACAGAGATGAGGAGACTGGATTGGCAATGAACCTGGTTGTTAATCTTTAGCTCTTTGTAGAGAGAGTGTATAGATTAGTTTTCTTTTTGTGTTGGAATTTTATTTGGATATTATAACTTTGGTTTTATGCTGAGTTGTAACGAGTATAGTCTTTGTGCAGGTTACTTTTTTTATAAACCTATCGGTTTTATTTATTGAAAAATAATTTTTATTCTCTCACACTTATTTATTAGTGAATGAAAAGTTTTTGTTCACTCTAAAAATGATAGAGTAGAGTCTTCCATTGTGTATTCTGACTAGGTGTGTTAATTTCATTATACCTTGTGTAAAGGAATCAGTGACCCAGCAGCCTCCTGGGGTGGAGCCCAAGGTCGCGTTCTCGAGATTTGTGTTTACACGGTTATCGATGCGATGCTGATTTTGGGGCGTGACATTTTAGAAATGAAATTTTTTCCCTTTTTAAAAAATATAAAAAAAAAAGTGAACACTGTTTTCTCTTTTTATGGTGGCATACTTGCAATACTAGCAAGTATGTCATAGGCATAATTGTAATTCTAAATAAAATAGATTGAAACATTTGTTAATGGCTTTCTGTGAATGGAAGATGAGCTGCTCTGTTCCGAACAACGATACCAATCCCAATGAATAGATTAACCTTCATTAATCTTCACTTGAAGTCATTAACTATGTTGCAGCTTCTAATCAAAACACGGGTCTTGTGCATCAGAAATAACAAGGTAACAACCAAGCAATCCATGATCCGTTTTGTTATTTCTCCTTGAATGGAACAACAACGGCTTCAACAGTGATAGCAGACAGCCGGTTGGTGAAGTCTGGTCAGACTGCAACAGCATTGCATTCTAGTGCGATTACTATAGGAAAAAGGTGTATTTGACTGATAAACTCATATGGGGTAGCAACGATGACAGGTTCCAGAATCTGGTGTTTGCAAAAAATGATTCTGATCCTGATCCTGATCGATGTCAGGAAACCTAAAGTAGTAGACTGATTCTGGTGGCTTCAGGGAAGATGTTTGAGGGAGAAAGTGAGGAGGGAGAAAGAGTTCTTTTTTTTATCAATGAGAAAGAGTTCTTTTGGACTATCCAAACATATTTTTGGTCTCAAGCGTTTTTATAAACCCAGAAAAAAATTGAAAAAGTTTCTCGTTTTCAGATTTCTTTTTTTCCTAAACAAGTAACAAATAGGCCCACAATCACTTCATCAACAATATTCTTTAGGAAAAATGAACAAATAATGATAATAGTCCCCAAAATGGTAATTAAACGGATACTCGGTAGAATCAACATAATTGTAGTCCACTCCTTTCCATTATCCCAAATGCTTTCTTGAGTCTTGAAAGAAAAAGGGTTTCTTATTCTATATTCAAATAGAAAACCTAAACCTACTTAATGACTCCCATTTGACGCACAATACAAGAGAAGGATGGTTTCATTATCAAAGTTGAAGTTTCCCAACCAACTTATTTCCATAAACAGAAATTAAAACTATAATAATATTTCAGCCACAAAAGTGGAAAACTACCATGTTTAAGTCATTAAGCACAAAAACAGTTAAAGAAGACAAAGCAAAAAACCTTCCATACCCGAAGGAAGAAGAAACCTTAACCTTGCAAACCACAGAACTTCGTTTAGCCCTCTTGGCAAGTGCCCGAGTTATTCGAGGCAGCAATCGGACCCGAACCTGAGGGACAAATGTCCCCTTGAGCTCCATGCTTTCCTCGCTTCAATTTCGCTTCTCAATGTCATCATAACCCCTTTTTGTCTGAACAATCGCTCCCATCTCTCCACCAAATTCAAATAACGAAATAAAGAAATCTAAGAAGGACAACCAGTAATCAAGTATAGAGGCTCATATTTTCTGATAATAAGAAAATATATAAGAACGATTAGACGTAAACAGACAATTATCACTTCGTACTTCCACAACGTTTGAATCGATCGAAACCCTAATAGCTAGAAAACAACAATCCGACAACTGCTCATACCATATGAGACATCGAATTTTCAAACGGAGAAATGTGACTTGGTTACGGAGAAATATGGAAAGGAAGGGAGACTGGAACAGAAACAGAGAAGCCTCCCGATTTGAATCGGAAGATCCCTCTCTGTTGCAGAAAAAAGTAAACTTAAACGAGCTGAAGACAGATCAAAACCACATAGCTTCGATTATTCCTAGGTTGTTAAGTCGTTCGATGGATGATTGCCCGTCAGGATCGTTGTCTTATTACTGCAGGAAATGCTTGTTCCAGTGGTTATAGACATTATCTGATGTTCTTATAACTAGGGAAAGGGTTCTGACCAAAAAAACCCAGTGAAAGGACGCGCGATGTGCGTGTCAGGTCCTGGAAAGTTTTATATCCATAGCTACTACGAGATGGAAGCGGATCCTTGTTAACCTGTTTAAGTGCACAAGAGCCGTGTTTATGGACCATCACATTAATAAGTGATTTGTCAAACCCGTTAATGTGGTGCATCCATTAGGGATCATTTTATTTTTAAAAATGAAAATAATAATTAAAAATAATTTTATAGATATTAACAAATTCTACCCACTAACTTAAAGGTTTTTTAAAATAACTCTCCTTACATGCACATTACAAAAAAATTAAAAATTTATTATCTTAAAATCATTCCAAATCTTTTTTCACTTTCCAAAAATGACTCTGAAGACTCTAAAAAGTAAAACACAATAATTAATAATGATTTTAGATATTAACAACTGGATTCACTAAAATCTTATCTTAATAGCTTATATCCTATCTTATTATTCTATAGCAACAGTGGAGGCTTCCATCCTCCAATCCTTAATTCTTATAATTTTGAAAGTTTTTCATAAGTAAAAAAGGTACTCAACCCATTAATAATATAAACATCAACAAATATCATTGTATTATTCTATAGAAATGTTGGAGGCTTCTCAAGGTTTCCCTCCTCCCTAAAATTGCTCTAACAAAATCTATGTGTTTTTAATTTATTGTAATTAAATTTTTTAAATCATCTAAAATTATAATAAGTTCTCTAAAACGACCCTTTCTTTGTATATATTTTCCTTACCTTCATCCAAAATATCTATTATATTCTCCTAAGAGATCTCCACATCTTTCACTCATATAATTTCTATTTTGTTTTCCTTTAATCCCTCTTAGTTTAGTTTATTTATAAATCTATCTTAATTTAGTTTCCTAAATCTATTATAACTCTAAAGATTTTTAAACTATTGTTGATGGTCATTTTTGTCAAGAATGCCATGTTAGCATAATGATGTGTGAGATGGCGGGTCCCGAACCACGTCATCACATATTGAACTACTAAGTTAGCATAAAACAAATATTTGAGATATTATTATCTTTTGTTAATTTTTCCGAACAGAGTTTGTCGAATGTCTTCGGCAAACCCAAACTAAGACTTTGATGAATACATTTGGTACCGAACTCATCGATATATCCCGATATCCGGAGACTTTACCAAGCAATTTGGATGCGCCGAGCTCATCAGCATTGTCACGCCCCGAATCCAAGATATGTAATCTCAAGGACTTTAAGGTGCGACCTTCGGATCCAAACCCTTAGATGCAGTCCACAACACATACACCATATATAATGGTCGGAGTGAAGTAAAATTCAGCGGAAGCCTTCATTCGATATTAAACCCACCATTCATAACAACCATTGTTCATATGTCCACGTGTCATAAAGTAACAAAAAAAAACAAATAATCTATGCCCTTACAGGGTTACATTGCATCATAAATATAGAATAGACAAAACATAAACTATCCACACAGCATCATGCTTGATTTGCTACTTTAGTCCTCTCCATGTCAATTAACAAGCTCCTCATCCTTGCTGAAAACCTGGTGCATGAAGGCGTGAGCTTTGGAAGCTCAACAGGAATCTGAGAGTCTACGACTCTCCTCATTACCAGAACACACAACATTTAACACACACCATGCAAACACGTATACACAACCACATATATTTATCTCATTTCACACACCAAAGCATTAACATGAATAAATATCATGAAATAAAGGAAGCATGCATTCATATGATGATGATGTGAAAATGAACACAACCAATGCATAATGATGATGATGAGATGATAATGAAATGATATGCATGGTGTTAAAGCATCTCCAATCGTTCCCTAAAAGTTTCCCTATATTTGGGGACAAGTTTGGGGAAAAAGTCATATTTAGGGAAAAGTTCTCCAATCATCCCTTCCCCAAATCTTTTTTAAAATTCCTATTTTATCCCAATTTCCTTATATCCACCGTTGGAATTCTTTTAAACAAAAAGAGTGACAGTTGCTAAAAAAAAAGAGCCGTTGGCTTCTCCCCCCAAATTTGGGGGTCCCTATATTTTCCCCAAATTTGAGGAAAATTATAAGGATTCCCCATATTTGGGGGGAGGATAGGGATGATTGGAGAGACTTTTGGGGAGTTTTTTCCCTAAATTTGAATATAGGGAGAACTTTGAGGAACGATTGGAGATGCTCTTAGGCCTTGCCTAATCCTTTAAACACTACTCAACATTGTTTCTGGGAATCTATGACCTAAGGAATGTCCAACACATCCTATATTCCTTTCAGGGAATGAAACCCAAAGGTAGGAATCTACCATCTTCCTTTCAGGAAATGTCACCCAAAGGTAGGAATAAACCATCTTTTTCCTTTTAGGGAATGTCACCCAAAGGTAGGAAAGTACCATCTTCCTTTCAAGAAATGCCACCCAAAGGTAGGAATATACCATCGTCTTCCTTTTAGGGAATGTCACCCAAAGGTAGGAATAACCATCTTCCTTTCAGGGAATATAACCCAAAGGTAGGAATAACCATCAACATCTTATTGAATACACCCAATTCATGTGTGAACACATACAACAGAATCTCATTGCTTAGGAATTCTAGAACCAATACCATGACCTTATGTAGTGACCCAGAACCAAAGGATTAATAAAATAATTAATTTCCATTATTAGAAGAATTCAACAACTTAGAAATACAAATTAGAGCCCCTAAGGGATATAGGTGTACCTTCAATTTGCCAATAGAACTAGGAACTACAAGTTATAGGATAGATAGCTTTAGTCAAAAGATTTTAGAACTAGGGGTTAATGTGTGATTTAGAAAATAATAGAGTAAAATGGAGACACGAGCAACTTAATTGGCCTTTGGATCCAAGTTACAAGCCTGGACGTTTGGCCCATGAGGAAAGGCTCAAGAATGATTGATTAGGTAGGAGAAAAAGTAAAATAGTAATAGTAAAGTAGGAAGAAAGTTAACTACTAAAGAAAGCGACCAAAGAAGTAGGAGCTCTAAAAAGGAGCAGTCTTTCCTATCTTAAATGGAAAATTCGAATTCAAAATTGAATAAATGAGGGATTGGAAATTCTACATAAAAAGGGGGTGGACCTATTGGGCTAAGGAAGAAAGAAAGGGTCGGAGAATGCGAAAAGGGGATAAGAAGGAAGAAGAAGAGAACTATAATCTACTCTGATGGAGGGAAATGCAAAAGAGACAAGGAAGTGCAAAAATAGATAAAGAAACAGAGGAAGGAAGAGAGAGAAAAAGGAAAGAAGAGAGTTTCTGGTTTGGATGAAAGGGTGAAGAGGGAAAAAGAGGCCAAGAAGAAGAATAGAGGAAATTTGGTGCATCATTGGGCTTAAGAATTCTGCAGAAACAGTAATCCTAAAGAGGAGGTAGGGATTTTCAGGTTTCTACGGTAATTACATTCATAGGACTATGATAAACCTATTAGGATGAGCATCTAGATTCTTTGTTTTGCATGAAAGATATATGTTGATCCATGTTTTAGATTGATTTATGTGCTTAAACTATTATGTGATGATGATATGAATATATGGATGTGGATCATGTAATTTGTTATAGATCTAATATGTGAATTCCATGTTTAGATGCTAGATTTGATGTGTAACCTGTTAGTGGTAATGAATGAAAGTATAAGCATTGATTTTGAATGAGAAAAGTGTATTTTTGGGTTTGAAAGAGGTTAGGCACGAAACCCTATAATTTTTTAGATTTTCTGGGCTGATTACGAACCTTGGTAAGTCCCTCGGTTCGACTGAGTCAACCTACCGAGCACCCCAAAGTTGCTAGCCATGCTGCCAAGCTGGAAGAGGAACCGAGCTCACCAACCGAGGACCTCGGTCTAACCCTCGGTCCGACTAAGACTGCTATCGAGCCCCAATAGGTCCCATATATTTATGGGCAGCATGATTTTGGTGTTTGTATGTTGTGTGTGGTGTGGGTTTATGGGAATTATGTGTTTGAGATCTTATGTAGCAAAAATGACCAATTGCCTAGTTTGCTGTGTGATGTGACCATGTATGGCATGTTATGATGTATGATGAAGTTTCTAGAGAGCTATAACATGATATAGGTTGTGTGGTATAATGTTAGGGTGAATGATAACTAAAGCATGAGAGTTTGTTGGTATATGGTATATGGGTCCTATATGTGCCCTATGTGGTTGTGATGTGCTTGTGTGTGATGTTAGATGCAATCACCAGTAGTGAGTGTTTAAGAGTGACTCTAGAAGAGTTCACCGTGTAATGAGTTGTATGATGATCCTAGAGTGATCATAGTTGGATTTCAGAACTCTTTAGATAAGATGGCCTGTTGTGATTGAGATGGTTGTTCCCACCTTTGGGTTGCATCCCCTGAAAGGAAGATGATGTTTTTCTACCTTGGGTAGTATCCTCTAAAAGAAAAGATAAGATGGCTATTCCTGCCTTTGAGTTGTATCCCCTAAAAGGAAGATGGTGATTTTCTACTTTGGGCTAGCATCCCTTGGAAGAAATGGTTAATGAGATTTCATTACTCTTTAGATAAGAGGATATGAAGTGATTGTTTAAGCACGTTCCTAGGACAGTATTCCCTAGAGGAGATGTGGGAATGATTCTATAGTTAGGTTTGGCCAAACACCCCTTCTGCATTTATTTTATCATTTCACCTCATCATAAGTATTTGCATCATAACTTCATATTTCGTTTGTATTATTGATTGTGAGTGTCATTTCATCATTTGTGTGCTCATGTTGTATTCATTTGCATGAATTCCATAACTGTTTGTGATGTATGGTAGCTGATTGAGTTGTGGAGTGATGAATGGTTACAAATTGAGTTGTGGTGTGATGTATGGTTGCTAATTGAGTTGTGGTGTGATATGTGTGTGTGAAGTGAATGGTCGATTATAAGGAAGAATGTTACAGTATGGAAGGAGCCATGAGAGTTGGTGGCCTTGTGAGAGATGATGTGTATCATGATAGAGTTTATGTGGATATTGGTGTTTGAGCAAGTTGTGTATGCTTATAGTTGTGGTGGTATATGAGTAAGTATAATGACATGATAATGATGTGATTTATGACATGTGAATATTATGTTTATAGCTGTGGTGGTATGTGAATGAGTATAATGACATGACAGTAATGGGATTGATGATATGTGATTATTATGATAATGATTTGAAGACGGTAATACTTACATGATTAAAGTTAAAGGTGTCTGGTATGGTTTGCATGAATTAGTGTGATTTATTATATGACTATGTAGTTATTGTAGATTCTTTGGATTTTTCTATTGAACTTCCAAAGCTCACCCCTATGTTGGAACAGGTTATCCTCTAGAGTGAAGATGGATCTGGAAAGGAGACTGCTAGCTCGATGTGATTCGAGACTTTAAGAACTTTGCTACTTTGAACCTTGGATTCATTATTTATGTTTTGACCCCAAGTGGGCAAGGATGATGTAATTTTATTTCGTTGGATTATTGTTTGTTAGATGGATTGTAAGGTTTTAAATTAATGAGACTTCCGCTTAATTTAGTTATGCACTGTTGGACCACGAGTTGGTATGATTGGTTTGGCCACATCCATGGGTTGGATTCAAAGGTTCCCTTGGAAATATTCGAGATTACATATCTCGGATTCGGAGCATGACACCTTACTAGGATCATACACCAACTCTCACACACATCTTATGCCTAGGTCTCACATGGACCATTCACATGCCTCATGCATTATTCATGCATGTCATGACCATACATCCAAATCAGTCACAATCACATGTTCCACATGTTAAAACAGTTATACATGCTCTCATCATAGTCAAGGAACTCAACACTAGTTCACATAAGGTAGTAAAATAGAACCATCACACCTCATTGATTCATAAACTATCATACACATATTATAGTGAGATTCCATTGTCACACACAACTTCATTAGCACATAAACAAGCCATCTGCAAACTTTCAACACAAATTGCCAATATTTCCCAATCTCGGCTGACCGACCACACGATCAACGATCTGTCGAACCTTCGGTTGACCTACTCGGTCAACCGACCTCCCTCGGTTGGCTAACCCAAAGCCATTCCAACTGTCCTCTGAGTCTCGGTTGACCCCTCGATTGACCAAAATCCTCTCAGTCGCCTAACCCGAGACCCATTTTTCAACACATAATTCTCGGTCGACCGAACACCCGACCAAACCCCTCAAATCTGCCCAGATATCCTATTTTTCACAGTTGTCACCCCATACTCATACTACACACTATATAATTCCCAAGGAATAATTAATACACTTGCTTTCTCCTTTTTACCCATCAATATATTCATTTCATATAGTCATTCAAGCATTCATTCATATTAACATATAATTAGATAAAAGATCACATGTAGAAATTACACATTCCATCACTACAACATTACCATACGATTATTCATTCTAGCACATATCAAGTTGCATACATATTCTTACTTTCTTAACATGCTCAGATTCAAAACCCAGAAAATTAGATTTCACATGCATCTTACTTCACCATTATTAAACAACACTTATTTTCTAGTATAATGAAAAGAGGGAAACTAACACCATCGACCTCTTATTGATTTCTTTGAAGATCTCTACAACACTTTCAAGGATCAGTACCAAAGACTTCTTCTAGCAGTTGTTTGGTCTTCTTTCTCTAGCTTTTCTACTGTCCTCTTATCTCTACAGAAATTACCCAAATCTCAATTTTTCTCTTGATTGATTCTACCAAGACTAGAAGAGTTATAGGAACTTCCCATAACCATATGTCCCTTATCAGAAGGTGGAGGGAATCATACAAATTCCCTTCCATCTCAATCTAATCAATCTAATTCAAAATTTAAATTCTACAAGTTAAAAGTCCAAAATACCCCAAGTAACCTTATGGGCCCTTAACCAAGTTCTAGCCCAATGCTCCATGCCTAAGGCCCAAAAGCCTTAATTTTCAAAAAATCATAATTACACAAGAAACCCCAAATTTTTTCATAATTACACCATAATCCTTATAGTATATCATCACTACAAATAGGCCTTAAATTAGCAAGAGTTCCGGAAGTTGCAAGACCAAAGGTTGGGGCGAAACAACTCAAGAGTTGGAAACTCCAAGGGTACCATGTCTGAACAGCAAAAGTGACAAAGGACTCAAGGGACAATTAGCACTCAAGTCCTTCCTAGCATATGGTGTTTCAATTGTGGAAGGTTAGGCCACCACATAAGGGATTGTCAACTCCCTAAGAATCCACAAGCAAACACTTCCCAAGGACAGCATCAGCAACTTGTACCCAAGCCTCACTATCAGCAAAATCCAAAGCCAGCACTGCAAGCACAAGTATAAAAGGGAACCAAGGCTGGAGTTCCACAGCAGCAACCTTAACAAGCTGGAGTGTACGCCATTGAGCAACAACAAGGTCAAGTCATGGAAGGTACAGTTCGTATTTCTCACACCTCAGCCAAAGTTTTGTTTGACACAAGAGCGTCGCACTCCTTTCTAGCAAATTCATTAGTGAACTGCTTAGGTTTACCTATGAAGGACCTAGAAAGGAGTCTTATTGTAGCAAATCCCATCGGAGGTTCAGCACTCTTAAGGAAGGTATGTGAGTCTTGCATAGTTATGGTAGGTAAGTCCACATTACCAATTAACCTAATTATGCTTAACATGACGGAGTTTGATGTGATTTTGGGTATGGATTGGCTAGTTGCATATCATGTGCAAATAAACTACCATAACCAAATAGGATCTTTTGTATCACCGAAGGGTAAGATTGTAAAGGTTAGAGGGTCTAAATCTGAAACTTTAAATCACTTAGTATGTTTAGACTTATGGGAAATAGATGAGAGGGGAGAATGAGAGCAAATATCGATAGTATGCCAATTAGGAAGTGTATTCCAAGACATACCCAGATTGCCTCCCAAGAGAGAAGTAGAGTTTATCATTGACTTAATGGCTGAAGTAAACCCAACTGCATTATCAACTCACCGTATGGCATCTATTGAGTTGATGGAGTTGAGAAAGCAATTAAATGAGTTTCTTGCTTCGCAATTCATTCGACCAAGTTCATCACCATGGGGAGCATTAGTTCTATTCATGAAGAAGAAAGACGGATCACTACGTCTATGCATCAACTACCGAAAGTTGAATCAAAAGACGGTGAAGAACAAATACCCTTTGCCAAGAATAGAAGATTTGTTTGACCAATTGAAAGGAGCCTGATACTTCTCAAAGATCGATCTCAGATCTGGTTACCATCAGCTACGCATCAAAGAAGGTGACATTCCAAAGACAACATTCCGAACTAGGTACGGACACTTCGAATTTGTGGTCAAGCTTTTTGGATTGACCAATGCACCAACAACTTTTATGGACATGATGCAAAGGATCTTTAGACCATACCTGGACAATTTCGTGGTGGTATTCGTAGACGACATCTTGGTTGACTCCAAAACCAAAGAAGAACATAAAGGGCATCTCCGTCTTGCCTTAAAAACATTGGTAGATCACCAATTGTATGGCAAAATTTTCTAAGTGTGACTTTTGGCAGAAAGAAGTGAAGTTCCTAGGACACATTGTGTCTAAGGATGGAATTTTAGTGGACACAAGCAAGGTGGAAGCGATACTAAGTTGGGAACAGCCTAAAACATATCGGAATTTCGCAGCTTTCTTTGATTAGCGAAATACTACCGTCAATTCATTGAAGGGTTCTCTCGCATCGCAGTACCATTGACCAAACTCACAAGAAATGATGTTAAGTTCGTGTGGGATGACGCATGCCAAAAAGCATTTGCAACACTCAAGGAGTAGTTAACAACAACACTGGTTTTGACCATTCCAGAAAGCGACATGAAGTTCGTGATCTATGTCGATGCATTCTTATCAGGACTTGGCTGTGTTTTGGTGCAAGAAGGGAAGATCGTAGCCCACACCTCAAGACAACTCAAGCCTTATGAAAGAAACTACCCTACACATGATCTAGAGTTGGCAGCAATAGTCTTCGCTTTGAAGATTTGGCGACATCATCTCTTTAGAGAGACCTTTGAAGTATTTTCTGATAACAAGAGCTTGAAGTACCTGTTCTCACAAGAGGACCTGAACATGCGACAACAAAGGTGGATGGAGCTGGTCAACGATTACAGCTTCTCACTTCAATATCATCTGGGCAAAGCAAACCTTGTAGTGAACGCACTTAGCCAGAGGCCTAGAAGCATTAAAGCCAGTCGGAACACTCAAACCTCTACCAATTGGAGAATGGAAGTGGGAGCACGTCTCAATGGACTTCATCACAGGATTACCCAAGACCCACAACAATCATGACATGATTCGGGTGATTGTGGACAGACTAACCAAATCAGCAAACTTCATACCATCAAGAACTTCAATGAACACGGACGAATTGTCAAAATTGTATGTGAAAGAGATCATCTGATTGCACGGAGTACCAGTCACCATTGTTTCGAATCGCAGATCACAAATCACTTCCAGATTTTAGGGGACTTTGCACAAAGCTTTGGGAACTCAACTCAATTTCAGCATTGCGTTTTAACCTTAAACTGACGGCCAAACGGAGAGAGTAACCAAGTACTTAAAGACCTTCTCAGATCTTGTATTCTTGACTTGAAGGGAAGTTTGGAAGATCACATGGCACTTGTGGAGTTTTCCTACAACAACAACTACTAAACAAGCATTAGAATGGCACCATTCGAAGCACTATATGGGAGACCTTGCAGATCACCATTGTGCAGGAACGAGGAGAATGTTCACATTCCCTTAGGACCGGAATTAGTTGTTGAAACCTCTGAGAAGATCCGACTCATTAGAGAACAAGTCGCTATGGCTCAACATCGACAAAAGTACGCTGACCTGAGAAAAAGGAAGCTGGAATTTGAAGTAGGAGACTGGGCTTTCTCAAAGTTTCACCAATCAAGGGAGTATTCAGATTTCGGAAGAAGGGTAAGTTAGCACCCCGATTCATTGGACCATTCGAGATTACTGAATGGATTGGAGAAGTGGCCTACAGATTACAACTACCATCTAGCTTAGACTTAGTACATGATTTATTCCACGTCTCAATGTTAAGGAAGTATCATCCAGATCCAACAAGTGTGATCAATTGGCAAACAATCACAATCCAAGACAATGCATCATATGAAGAGGAAACTGTAGAAATTTTGGATCGAAAGGAACAAGTCTTACTTAACAAGGTGATACCAAAGGTGAAGGTTCTATGGAACAATCACGAAGCATCCAAAGCAACATGGGAACTTGAAGCTGACATGAGGAAGACGTACCCGCAACTCTTCGTGTAAGGTAAGAGAATTTCGAGGATGAAATTTTCTTAAGGAGGATATGATGTAATAACCCAAACAAAATAATATGGCTAATGTGTAAATAATAAAAAGATAGGGGTTAATTTAAATTTTTTAGTAACTGCCATATTGTTTGACTTATGACCGATTGTGATTGGTGGGTTGTACAATTAGGAAACTAAGCTACAGCACACACAATCATAACTTCTAAAGTTGAATGTGTGGTTAAGATCTTGTATGAGATTCCAATCTCCAATTAATGGCTCAGATCTAAAAGCCCACAATTAGTAAGTAGTATTCATTACAAAACAGAGTTAGTAATGAACTAGGATTCTAAAACAAAAATAGAAACACAACCAACTTAGAAAAAAACTAATATGGCTGAGAAATCAATCTAATGGCTAGAATTTAAGAATACTCAATGAATGGTTAAGATTAAGAATCCTTAGCTACTGATCCTAGAACTCTTAAGTGCCTATATAAGCATAGGGCTTGAGAGGTTGATTCATCACTTGGAGAATAAGAAGAAGAAGAAGAAGAAGAAGATGTGTAACTCTTTACACCAACCTTCAATATCAAGGTAAGTATTCAAGAATAATTTAGTTTATAGTTTTACTAGGTTTCAAAGTTACTTTCAATAGTATTCATCATTGTTTTCAAAGTTTAATGGTAGGATATGGTAAGTATTAATTTAATGATGTTTACTAATGTTTGTTTATTGCGTTTTGTGCATGATTCAAAGTTAAGGAGAGCTACTTAACAAACTTTTATGATTGGAGTTGAAGAGGAGTCAAAAACATGCCAAATTGGCCAGATCACGAAGTTCGGCGGCCTCCTCATCCCGCCGAACCAGTCCAGAACCCATTCGACGCACTGATGTGTGTCAATAATAATTAACCACTCGCAATAGGACGAATTTTTGCAGATAGGGCTATTTTGAGGGTGTCGAACCTCAAGGACTGAATGGGTTTAAAGATTATTAAATTTATCAGATTAAATCT
>JAUPMG010207983.1:0-23497 GCA_031762675.1 Pachysandra terminalis
GAGCCCGTCAGTTCATGTACATCAGGGAGCTCATCTGAGTACATATACAGGAGCATGGCCTGCGACACATGTAAGATCCAACTAAGTCTTAAGAAAGGGAAAATGATAAATATACATCAGGATAAGCATGCTTGTACTTATATGCGTGCATATGAATCTGCTTACATAGTTACATGTGCCTGTGTGTGATTTTGTGCATGTGTTTGTGTGTGTGCATAAGATCATCAGACTACTGCTTGAAACATGTAAGGGAAAATCCAAGCTCGAAGCTACATCTCAAGAATTCATTGGGCCAGCTTGGCATGCACCACTAAAGCCACAGAAGTTTTCCAGTAACAAACAAATAGAAGCTTTAAAATGTTATGCAGTTCCCAGTTTCTACAACAAGGTCAGGACAACTAATGGCTTCTTCCATTTGAGAGTCAGCAGACCTTTGTAGTCTGTTCTTGTAAGTACATAATGAAAAAATTATCTCAACAGGAAATAGATTTCAGCACGTCCAATGACCTGATAGAAACATTCAACCAAAGAAGTTAGAAATGGACCAATTGCTTCTTAAACAAGGCCATAATGTGCAAGACATGCCAAAATCCTAATGCATCAACGCATACTTGCAACAATATTATAAAACATTTGCATAAGCTAGATACAGTTAAACTATAAAACTTTAAAAAAAAAACAAAAAACACAAAAACAAATAAAAAAAAATTAAAAAAAAACAAAAACAAAAAAAAGGGGGGGAAATGAAAATATTCAGTTTTATCAATTAACAAAAATAATATTTTCACACACACAGAGTAAATGTGGAAGTCTTGTGTTGCATATAAGTCAGCAAAGGCCATGAGATGCCACAGGCATACCTTAAAAACAGAGGGTTCAACATCCTCCACTACTACTCTATCCATGTTTGGGTTTCCTATAAGTCCAAAAAATTGGGCTCTAAATACTGGAGAGCGCGCAGCAAGTATCAACTTATGAGCTTTGAATCCCTCACCACCAATATCAAAAACAATATCTGATCCAACTCCAGATTCCAGCAACTCCTTGAGACTCTGACCCATGTCTGATGGTGGTATGGGTATAAAACATTGTTTGATTCCTTCAACACGGCTTCTCACGACTCCCACAGTGCAATGCATGGCAAGGGAATCATCCTTTAGATAATCTGAGTTCTCAAGAGTTGTTCTTCTGAAAAAACGCTTGTAACCCCTGAATTGACAGAGCATCAACCATCAAATGAATTCCAGACTTTCGCAGATTGCAATCTAAAAGTGATAAAGAAAAAAAATTAAAAAAAAAAGACTGGCACCCGTAAGTCCATAACATCTAAAGTGACAATGGATAATCCAGAACAAAAACAAATTGACACTGACATAACAAAGAATGATCATCTACATAGCTTCCATCACCATGTTGACAATCAACCACTATCTAAAACAGTTTTAGCACCTTCAACAATGGTAATAATGCTATTCGAATTTCAAAATTTCAGATGAAATTGAATAAGGAATAATAGCTCCTTGTAAGTTTACGATAACTTATTTATTCACAGGCAGAATAACGGAATCCTAAATAATTCATATGAACATTCCTATCAAAGTTGTCATATTAAAGCATCTAAACAATTGTGGTTCAGTGCACGTCAGTTCCCTTTAACCTGCAGACTTAGTTTTCTAAGTTATCGGTTATGTATTAATGATACTCATATTCTGATAGAGTCGAGAAAAACCCTGATCAAACTGACATTGTGAAAGTATCATGAATTTCTTCAACGATAGTTCAATAACCAAGAAAAAAACAAAGATATTACGATCCTAAATGTTAAGGGCTTTACCAAATAAGTTTCCAATGGTCCCAAGGCTTTTGGAACAACGGTCAGGTTTATAACAATTAATATCAGAGTAGGCACCATGTCACGGGTTCGAATCACAGAGGGGGCAACCTATAGGCTGGATTAAAATGCCTTGGTATTATGTATGGGCATGGTGCTAAGTCATTGAATATTGATAGGTGAGTGGAGCCACTAAATAGAAAGGCTACCATTGGGTCAGTGTCGATGGAGTGGGACGCTGTAGACGAAGCGTGGTGGAATGTTACTATCCTAAATGTTAAGGGCTTAATCAAATAAGTTTCCATCAGTCTTGGGGCTTTTAGAACAACGGTTAGGTCAACAAAAGAAAGCACGTATGATTGTGCCAACTTCATGACAAGAAAACCTACACTTAGCTCCGAATAATGGAACCCTAATTCTTCAAAATTTAACACTTTCTTCCCATAAAACCCATTAAAAACCCAATCCAAAATAGCTCTATTGAAAACAAATGGTAGTGATAAACGCACCACATACTCCCTCTGTACTTCAAAGTGTAAGGACCACTCTCCAATGAACGATCAAAATGGCTATGAACTTTGTGTTTTCCCTTCCCACTCTGGTCCAACAATGTCAGCTCAAACAATGCCCTAACGTCCGTGACATCGCTCGCCAATGCAATAAAAACCGACACATACATGGAATTATCCTCCGGATTCTTGCCGTCGGGATAAAAGTAAATCGCCCACTGACACCCTCCGACCGTAAAAGTATCGCTCGATATGTATTTCCCAGAACCCATCCCCTTTGCTAGAGAATATCCCTGTATTGTGTAACGATGCGAGCCATTCACCGTCTCGCTGATCGACTTCGAACAAGAACTATCGGAGATTGGAGATCTACACTTGCTCTCGACATGATCAAACTCGTAAGTAACCATGATTTTATCGATTTTTAATCTATCTTCTTCAACATCTCCTCGTCTTCAAGAAAGCTGAAATTTCTTCGAATTGGCATCGAAATCGTCTTCTATTCCATGTGAATGTGAGACCACTTAAACGAAATCGAATCAAGAGAGTTTATCAGCAGAAGAAAGATCATCGAAGTTCGTCAATTTCGAGCATGGAATTAGTTTGCAACAAGAACGATGCCCTAACCCTAATAACAGGGAAGGGAGATTATCTCCAAGTAAGGAAAGCCGTAGATGTAGAATATAAAGGGAGATTTTGTCATGAAACGGGAATCCAAGAAAATCCGACGAGCCGGAGATCGGTATAAGAAGACGACGGAGAAGTGTGAGAAAAACGGCGGGAGATTGTCAGATTCGCCCTTCGTTACGTGCTTAATATCTTATTACATTTATTACAGCGCCACCCAAGCCTATTTTCTTTGGTGCCCTGGTAACTAGACGCGCGCGTCTGCTAATATATCCCTAGGGCAACGAGATTAATCTTCGTGAGGCTGACAAGTTTCAACTGATGACTGGTGCGTGAGGACACACGCGTTCGCTCTTATCAAGTTTCTTTTTCTGGTATGCTATTGGCTAACGGGTGTACACAATGAAATCAGCCGGGACCCACGTGTGAGGAAAAAAAAAAAGCAAAAGGTTTAAAGTCTCGGGGTCGGAGACCGGACCGGTCCTGGACGATCCCGATCCAGATCGGCGATACCGTCTGGTAACGGTCAGGATCCCGTACAAAATTTATACTGTCAATTTTTTTTTTAAATTTAATTTTTTTGGATCGGTCTGGACCAATTTATAATTTAAAAAATTAAAAAAAAAAATAGACCGATTGTATCAATGTATCAGGACCAGTTGTACTAGCCGGTCTGTACCGGTATCAGTTGTACCATCCGGTCCAGAGCCTCACGACACAGCACAACAGTTGTATTGTGGATTAGGACCGGACCAATATGGACCGGCCGGTATGGATCGCTCTAATCCTTGAAACCTTGGGAAAAAGAGCTGCTATGACTTCTCTGATTGGCTGCAACTGATGAGTGTATAAACAGGCCTATAGTGCCGGCCCAGTATAATAAGGCTCATGCTGTGGATCGGCACTATAAATTCAATGAGCCGTGCCATGCCTAATTTCAGGCTCCCCAGGCCCAACACCGCACAGGACATGCTAATTATCGTCATACCAGGCCGGGCCTATGCTTTTACCTAAAACTGAATCGTGCTCGGGATGTGCCATGGGCCCAGGTCTGGCACGGCACTATGAGGCCTTTCATGCCCGGCACGAATCGTGTAGTACCATGCCTGGGTATGGACCAAATCATGCCGGGGCGGGTCGACACGCACAGCCCCAGCCCATTTGTACATCCCTAGCTGCAAGGCAATAAGATTCTGGTTGTATCCTTGCTCCCCTCTGAATTTTCATAGTTTAACAGAAGTTGCCAAACCATTCAACTGTAATTTCTATTCTATAAGATAAAGAACGAGGAAAAGAAAATTCTTTCAAAATGCACTTAATAGTATTCAAGGATTCCTCCCCCTTGCAGAAGGACATTCTGTTAAGTTGAAGGATATGTACCAAGGGGTTTGCTGGTATAGAGATCACACACCACACTGCAATGGTAGCCAAAAGGCCTTTAGCAACATCAAACCATCAGGATTAGTGCATGGCCAAGAGTCAGGTATGTTTCTGGACTTCAAAAGCAGAACTGAGATCAATATGCTTGCCACAAAAAACCATACTCAGTGTCTGTGCAGCCTCTCCACGAAAGCGATAAGTCAATCCTCCGTATCATTTGTCAAGAGTACTTCAGCATCCAGACTCACTGGCCCCGACCATGAACAGCCTTCCTAGATTTTTGAGAAGACGATGGACGAGTTTCCAGCCGCAAGTTCTGAAAGTGACTCTGGATTGTTGAAGGTACTGCATTACGCAACTGTGAACGAGATCTGAGGTGTCCACCACTGGTACTTGGAACTCCTTTTAAAGTTCTTCTAACAATTTGAGTTCTGACTTCTGGCCTGACTAGAGTTTCAATCAAGTAATCCTGGTTATGAATAGCTGAGAGAAGTCGGCAGTATGTCATCTCAAATGCTTCTGCTATCCTCACAACCTGATCCATGCAAACGGCCCTTGCCGCATTCTCTGTCAGCTCAAAAGGATCTTCAATCTAACAAGAAACCAACAATGATGCTGTACAGTTAGAAATAAATACTAAGTATACATTTGTAGTCACCAAACATCCTATATATATATATATATATATAGAGAGAGAGAGAGAGAGAGAGAGAGAGAGAGAGAGTTACAAATAGTGGCGTCGGCATCCATCTCATGTTGCTCTTAATGTTTTCGCATTGTCCTGTATATGTGCAAATAGCTTTCAACGATGGCTTCGAGCCGATCTCAGAAAACTGTGAAGCATATCAATGAAATTCAATAGCAGAGAAGAATGTAACAAATATTTTGATTACTGTTGTCCTTGGCTATGCCATGCCATGTCTTTCTTTCTTTTTTTGTTTTTCTTTTGCTGCTACATGTCTCTGTAAGCCATAGTATTTAAACTGAGTATCAGACCGGGGATCGTCGGTATCAGATCAGGGATCGGCCGATCCAAAACATGGCCCAATTTTTATTTAAAAAAAAAAAAGAAACTTTAAGAGGGGTGCTGGATGATCCATATTGGATCATCCGATCTGACTCATCCGAAACCGAGTCAGATCGTTTGAATTGGACAATCTGACTCGGTTTCGGACCAAGTTAGAGAATTTTTAATAAATTAGGGATCGGCTTGGGATCGAGACTCGTCCCGAGTCAATCCCGAGTTGGATCGGCTGATCCGGACTGGCATCGGCCGATCCTTTACACCATGCTGTAAGCCATATCCTAATGTATGCAAGTGTGGAAAAAAAAGAACCCAAATGAGTAGAACCATAATATTACTCAATAATACAATACATTAAAAGGGGAGGAGTTGGGAAATATCAGCTATGTATATATTTGCCTAACTTGTATGGTACACAATTTTTAGTAGCATGGGTAACCTTGTTATAGGGTCTCGCTTATAGGATTTTAACCTTCTTTCTTCCCTAACATAATGAAAGAATTACCTTCTCAAAGAATGCAATGAAAAGCTCAGATAAAGAACTTTGATTAACTGTTCTGAACCTGTTTGATCTAAACCTTGTAATATTAGCAGCACATGTTTCTTCAAAATCTCTCTCAACAGTGTCCCTTACACCTGAATCAAGGAACATACAGATGCAGATATATAAAGAACTTGGCTCGGACACTACAATAGACGATAACCCCAAATATGTGCATGAATATTTTAAATAAGACCGTTTTCTACAAAAACAAATTTGAGTTTTGAGAAGTACCAAGAAGAACTGAAAATATGAATGTTGTCCCATTAGTCAATGAAGCTTAAGATGGTTCGCACCTGTAAGATTATCAGCAATATTTCCAGAATAGATTTCTTTAAGTGGAGGTAAAATCGCAGGTATACATGTCTGCAACAAATAAGCAAAAAGCAACAAGGATTAGAAAGTTTAAATTACTTCTTGGAGTAGAAACTCGAATATAGGTGGTATGCACAAAAGCTAAAAACAATTTTAGAGAACCATAAAAGTAATCATATTGTCAAAATATGAGGGCTAGAAGAAGAAAACCCATCTACTTAACAGTAACAAGGCATAAAGTGGTTGGGAACTTCACTAGGAGAGATTTCAACCTAAAGAATCTAGTTGGCAAGAATAAAACAGGACAGATGATCTTAATGCCAAAACTAACAGCATCTTTCTATAGTAAGAAAAGGAGGGGGGGTTTCTTGTTGAGCCATCCAGTGAAGCTTTTGGACAAAACTGATTCCTGACACATGGCCATGGTGTAAAGGATCAGCCGATCCCGATGCGGATCGGCTCAGGACGAGTCACAATCCCAAGCCGATCCCTAATTTATTAAAAAGTCTTGACTCAGTTTCAGATGAGTCAGATCAGATGACCCAATATGGATCGTCCGGTACCCCAAAAAAGTTTCTTTTTAAAAATAAAAAATAAAATTTGGGCCATGTTTTGTATCGGCCGATACCGAGTTTAAACACTATGCACATGACAGCTGCAGTGGTGGCTCAAACCATTGCTGCTTCTTTTCATGAGAAGTTTCACTCCTATCAGACAACACCATGGGTGGAAAAGTCCCTCTTCTCTAAATTATTTCTATTCAAAAAAAAATTGAACAGGCCATATCGTCACAGAAGTGGTTCAATACACTGTGTATAGGGTTTATGTGGAAAAAGACGACTGTACAGGCGGGTTATCAACTGACCATCTATCAAATAGACGGCTCGGATCTTCAATATCATCTCTCTATGTGGCAGAATAGATGTGCCCATCCAGAGAAGGGAAAGAGAAAGGTCGACTAGAAACACCCCAACCGCGGAAAGATATGGCAACGGTTCACAAGAAAGTCCACAGACAATACATTAATTTTCTGACATTCCAGTTCAATGGCTTCAAATACCTTCTCAGTTTGACCCATAAATCAATGGAGCTTAACCATCTTGGAAGTGTGCCATCGGCAGGCATCTGTGAGAAAGATTTCCATCCCTCCAGTTCTATATTACTTTTCCAAACAGAGCATTCCTCATAAATATACTGTAAAAGTGGTAACGTAACTGACAAAGGATCACCTGGAAATGGAAGACAACTAGCAAACAAAGGGAGTACGAATTCAAAGTTCCTGACTTCGGATCATTGATATGGAATGCTTTTGCCCATTCTTAATACAAGCACTGACATTATACTGGTAGCAACAAGTATTGGTATAATATTAAAACATACCAGTAAAACCATATCACGGAAGCACTCATCAATCTGAGTGATCCAAAGCAAGAACTTGGATTTCATTTGACCCAACAAATTATTGATTGAGACATCACAAGAAATATTTTCGCGGTTTCTTTCAAAGGTTATAAGGGGAACACTGGCATTGGGAATAAACTGTATATTACTAACACCATCTGATACCAACATTGCGTTTTACATATAAATATGGAACACAGAGTGAAAAGATCCACCGAGAAGGGATATGTGCCATATGGCACATTGCTGATAAAATAGTACAAAAACTTCAGAGAACAGCACAGCAAGAACCAAGCATTCATTGTGTAGATTCATAAATGGATTAAATAGTGAGCTACCTAAAGGTAAAGCTCCCATGTTCCAGAGAATCATGTATGATGTGATGGCCTACATGCTATTATATTATTAGTCATGTACCCTGCTTTGCAGATGGTGCACATCTCGTAAATCCAAACCCTTATCAACCATAATCAACCTCATCACGTAGACTTAGGCTGCGTTTGGCTCGGCTTGTGCTTGTGGATAAGCACTCGTTGGATAAGTTGTTCAATTGGAGCACTTATTCAAAGCAACAATAAACTGCTTATTTGAAAAAAATAGCATTTGGTAAATACATTTATTTAAGTGCTTATGAAATTTAGGGATAAAATAAGTATTATAAAAATATTATTAAAGTTTAAAAATAACATTTATTTAAGTGCTTATGAAAGTTTAGGGGTAAAATAGGTATTTTAAAAATATTACTAAAGTTTTGAAATAGCTTAACGCGTAAGAGCTTGGGAGAAGCTGCAGAGAGCAGCTTCTCCTTATGGGTAGCCTTTCTCTAGTGCTTATGGGTAAGCACTTACCCATAAGTGCTACCAAACACATTTAATTTTAAAAAGTGCTTATATAAGCTATAAGCTGTAATAAGTACTTATAGAAGCCGGACCAAACGCAACCTTAGCATGACTATACATGACTTTTCTGAGCCATTTATCACACGATCTAACATAGGCAAGCAGATTATATATAAGGATAATCCAACCACAGCAAGTTAAGCAAAACAGGAGCTGAGTGGATGATTGCACAGCCCACACTGATAAGCGTGTAAATGATTGGGAATTTCCTGATTGAAGACAACTCATTGCATGATTAAGTTTACATACATGAAAGGTGATATATAATAGAAGTGTACAGGAAATAAAAAAGGAAACATGAGGAAAAATTAAAAAACAATGAAAGGTGAAAACATTATCTTTTCCCATCAAAGCTTGTAGTATGTCTCTACGAAGATTCAGCTTACAGTTTTTCCCAGCAGGCAAGACATATGACCCCTTAGGTAATTCCATAGAGAGATCCAAACTCCCCATCTTGTGTAGAGATTAGAAAGAAATGATCCAAACGGCTCAACAGTAGCACCTGTTATCACAATTGTAAATCAGGAATCTACACTGTCAATCTAATAAACCATTAGAGTTTAATGATTAGGAATCCTATCTTTTTCTCAATCATCAATGTTCAAATATCTAACAATTCAAATAAACAAGAAACAATTCGAAGCCCCCCAATCCCAGAAGTAAGTAAAATGCACATCAATACCTTTCAGGCTTTCCACAGATTCAACAACAGCTTGAAACTCATTAATTATGTGGAAGCGTGTTACCCAATCATCTTCTAATGGTTTGATTGTGAGAAGGATTTCCCTGAGGGAGAACTCCAAAGTGCCATAGATGCTCATCTCAGAGTTTTTCTTTTTGTTTTTGTTCATACTACTCATCTCAGAGTTTTAAATAGCACTGAAACAAGATAAAATGGATCAATGTTAAAGAAATTAAATCACATTATCGCCCTTCAGTTCAAATAAGAATAAACAGAACGTATGGTAGATAAATTGATTTCCACCTGTAACTTCTTATTGAATGTGGCAGAACTTTTAGAGTTAGTAGTGCAATGCATCTGTGAGCATCTCATGAAATGGAATCCTCAATGCACCTAGTTGGAGTTACAATATATCAGAAAGCTGAAAATCAAAAAAAGTTCACAAGCAACAATCCATTGAACTTACAGATTGATTATAGTAAATAGAGGTTATATGATGCACAACCTACGGAGACAAAATGCATTATAAATGCATAGATCATGTTTGGAACTTAGGCACCACAGCTTATTCCTACGGAGACAAAATGCATTATAAATGCATAGATCATGTTTGGAACTTAGGCACCACAGCTTATTCCATGCAGAACAGCAAAAGATAATAAAGAGAAGCTATAATGTTATGGCATTGAGTGAATCTTCATTTTAATAAAGTTTTTGGAATTGAAAAAATGAGTATCAATTTGGATGCTCTATGATAAGAAGAAAAAAAATCCCTCGCCCTTGCCAACCCCACCATTCCTCCTCCCATCTCATTCCCTAAAACCCTCAGCAAATAACCAACGGAGGTTGGCTCGAGTGGAAGGGGCTCGGGTCGCTTAAGCAAGAGGTCTCGGTTTCGAGTCCTTGCAGATGCAGCAAACCTTGTCGGGAGAGGTCCCCGCTTAGGCGCCCGACAGTACCTCGGAGGAATAGTCCTGGGCGAAGCCTGAGGATACCTTGGGAGACCAAAAAAACCTCAGCAAATAAGGAAGAGAGGCAATCAGACTTTATAAAAATAAAAATTACACAAATGCCACAACCCTTCCACCCATCTCATTCCCTAGAAACCTCATAAAATAAAAATTACACAAACGCCACAACCCTTCCACCCATCTCATTCCCTAGAAACCTCATAAAATAGGAAAGTCAAGCAGTCAGACTTCATGGAAAAAAGAAGTTACACAAGAAGTCAGACTTCATGAGAGGAAAAAACTACACAAATGATAACTTCTGAAAAAAAAAAAAAAAAAAGTGTATGAGGGCGTATTCATGATGAACACATGGCAAAATCTAAGAAGATCTCGTGATAAGAATTGACACTTTGCAAAGGACACATACATCCTTTCCTCAGTAAAGTCAAAAGGTATACAGTGCATATTTGTAAACAGGTCATGTACCCGTTTACAAGGGTGAATGGAGGCCTAAGGGTTAGGCCATGCAGGGGACCAAAGAGGCTTGTGGTTTGGTGGGCGTCGACAAGGGGTCCACTCCTTTCTCGTCTAATCATATACACCATAGAGGTCTCCGACTTCAATGGACAAGATATGGAGGTTCGGATACACAGGTTGCACCACTAACATCATGGAATGGCGGTCTAACCTATGACGGGTTTGGGAAATGGGTACCACCTATAAATAGGGGTTAGCCTGCCTATTTTGAGGGATCGATTCTGTGGCACATCCTCCCATTGCCTCTGTCCTTCCTCATTACCATCGACCTCTCCTCAGATCTCTCTGAATCCTCCGGCATTCGTAAGATCTGAACCCCTGATTTGGACACTACGATTCTCCTACACACACAAAAAAAGAAAAAGGAAATATTAGATTTTAAAATGTTGAGATAAAATAAATCATATTTAGAGCATCCAGTAGATTGTGCTCATCAGTTGTTGTATTCTGTGAACGTACTCCATTCTTCGGCGAGCTCATGGACTGTTATAAGTTACATTGGCATACCCAAAGAGCAACATCTAGGCAGCTCTTGACTTTCATTTCAAACAGATCAGAGATTTATTCCCTTGTTGTAAAGTTGAATTGCAATTTTAAATTGATAAGAGCTTAATAAAATCTCCCTGGACAATTTGGGCCTAAAGCTTTGAGAAATACTAAGTATGTCATGATGTAACTCTATGTAGTTTCATTTATTCAAATAAGGATTCTGATAGAGCTAAGAAGCACTAGGACGCTGAATTACCCCCTCTTTCTGTAATGTGTAGAGGATGAATGAACTCAGAAATATCAAGATTCTAACGGTGTTCAACCCTTGTTATTTATGATGAGAAACATCACCATTTAAAATACTCATTTGTATGCTTGTACCTTGCTAGAAAAAATAGAGAATGCTACTTACAAACATCAGTGAAAACTTATAATTGGGTAAACATCCTAGAGATATTACAGCACAATGGAGAAAATATACTCCAAATACCCTAAGGCCTGTGCACAAAACTGGCTTTGAATCAACTTACTGAGCTAGATTCCCACACACACGCACACACAATTCTAAGTCTAATATTCATGAAAAAAAGACTAAAAGGAAGAAATGGAATCTATTATCTGAGCATACTACTGTAAAATCAAAGAACGGACTGAAAAAGAAAAAGAAAAAAAAATAGAAAATATAAGAAAACAAGTTACCTATTATCTGAGCATACTACTGTAAAATCAAAGAAAGAACTGAAAAAAGAAAGAGAAATAGAAATATAAGAAAACAAGTTATCTATCAGCAGGTCTGCAAATCAAACCAGTAACCAATTAATCAATGTAATAGACGAGAATCGTAAGTAGAGATCAAGAGAAATTATAGAAAAAACAGTAGGAAGGGATTACCGAGAGTAGTTTCCCGCGAGTAATCAACTGAATGAAGGGCAGCGATTCTTCGATCCTCTATAATTGATCGTCAATCTCGTTAGGGCTTATCTGCTAACAAGCAAGTCGAATGGTTGCGAATCTTCCGATCCTACATGTTCAGTCATTAACCAAATGAGTTTCCATAACTACCGGAGCTTTTGGAACAACGTAAGAAATAGTACAGATGATAAGTGCATGGAGCCACTTAGCCACCAATAAAGAAAGGGCTATCGGCGGATCATTGTCAAGTAGGGCGGCAATGACCGGGTGACCCGCCTGGCCCGATCAGCCCGGCCTTATATTTGGACAGGCTTGGGTAAGGACTAATAGCCTGTAGGGGCAGACCGAGCTAAAATCTAAGGCTCGATAATCTTTTCGGGCCACACTCGAGTTTGTATTGAATTGGCCCGAACCGGACCGAGGATGTGAAGACTTAGAACAAGTAAAATATATATTTTACTTGATTTTAACATCATTTCGTGATTGTGGTTTAGTGGTGAAAGCTGCTTACAATGTTTCTGTAGGCACAGGTTTGATTTTCACTAACAACATATATTTCAATTTTTGTTCCTTTCGAGCAAACATGGGCGAGCTCGGATGGGCTCGGTCTTGGCGAAAGATTGAATGAGCAGGTTTGGGCAAACAATATTAAGCCCGAAACTCGAGTCGGGCTCGGGCCAATAAAAATGCTCTTGTATATAGGGTATGACACAGTCCGAGCCCGACCTGCTGCCACCCCTTTTGTCAATAGAGTACGCTGGCATGGACGTCGGCTACAGAAGCATGGTGGAATGTTACGATCCTATGTACTTAACCAACTGAGTTTCTAAAAGTTTTAGGGCTTTTGGAACAAAGGTTAGGTGGGCCATTTCCAATCCTTTTCCTAAAATTTTCTTTATTTTGGAGATAAGTTTGATTAAAAAGACATATTTAGGGAAGAGCTCTCCAATCCTTTCCTTATATTTTTTTCTCAAATTTTTTAAAAATTTAAATTTTATCCCAAGTCTCTTTAAAGGAAAGATTTGGGATTTGGGGAGAGATTTAGGGTTTGGGGCCATCTCTAATCCTTTTCCTATATCCAATTTTTTCAAATCTTTTTAATTTATATGACCGTGGGAGATATTTTGAGATCCTTAAACATTTTTCTTGATTTGGTAAAAAGTTTAGGGATTCCCCAAATTTTGTGAGAGATTTGGGGACAATTAGAAAAGATTTTTTTACCCTTTTTTCCCCAAATATGAATTTGGAAAAGGTTTTAGAGGATGATTGGAGTTGCCCTTAGGTCTGTAACACCAAGCTACATGGGGGCAAGAGGAGCAAATGCCCCACTTAATTTTTCAAAAAATTCAAAGCTGATAATTGTTTTTTGTAACATGTTACAAATTATCTCTTGTTAAATTTTTTTTTTACCCCTAAAGTTTCCTCGCAATAATTTTCTTTCACTTTTGTATCCTCACTCAGTAGGGGTGTTGCCTGGTAATGTCCGATCCGGATCCAATATAAAAAATGGGCCCCTTGTTTTAGTTTTAAAAAAAATAAAAAAAAAAATGATTGGATCAGTCGGACTGATTGCCAGACCAGTGGTTCCGGTCATCGAACCGGTGGTATCAGTCAGGATCGGTCAATACCAATCAAGAATCAAGATCGACTGATATCAGACTGATCTAGATCAATATCGATCTTGACTATATACTTTAGAAGGATTAAATATTGGAGTATTATGCCAAATTGATAGGTTTTATTCGAAATGATCCTATACTATAGAATGAATCATTCAAAATGAAAGAGTTATATGAATCATTCAAAATGAAAGAGGAAATTGTCTCTTATTGATAAAGTGCTTACAACATAGCTGAACAACGTGTTCTAAACGTAGAGGACTAATGATGTTGAGCCAATTTAAAAATTAATTTAATCCAATGACAGTGCGACACCTGTCAGAGTCAATTAGGTAATTATACATTTCATTGTTCAAATTCATGAATAAAGAATGTACATTTGAAATTCTAAATGTTTTCTTGAAAGTCCATTCTTATTGGGAGGATATTTTCGAGTAATATATTTCGAAAGTCCATTTAGATCTGGAAGAATCATTTCGAAATCAATAATATATTTTGAGGTTCTACATAAGATAGACCTTAGACCATACTCTCGTAGGAAAATCTTTGAAATATTCAATAAATACATCATAAGAAATAACATTAGGTTAGCCACTTCGAGAGGGCTAATTTATCTTCACAAGTAGTATCTCGCATAATAAAGTTGTAGACACCCCAATTTGCACGAAAATTTATTTTTTGATCTTTGCAGCTTTTAGAGGCTTGAACTTGGCATAGGGGTGGCAACGGGCCAGGCTTGGGCAGACTCGGGCTGGACTTACACTCAATTATAATATTATTTATGTTGGCTCGAGCCTGGCCCGGCTTGGCCTTCAGGCTCAAAAGTGTAAGTCCGAGTCCGATGTATTTAAAATACATCAAGCCCGAGTCCAATCTTTGGCCAATTCGAATTTGTGTATTTTAAATTGGTTAAATAAAATTAAATTTGGTAATCGGTTAAACCGGAAGAGAGTAAGTGCCTAATACCTTTCCGCTCTCTTAACTAAATCTCCCTTCCTGTTCTGGTTAAACCTTGTTTCAAATCTTATTTTTTAGTTTATTTTTTGAGATTAAATGACTTATATAGGTAACCATCTACACCCGAACTTAATGAATGACGGCGATTCCAATCAACCCGATCTATCAAGATCCACCCGACATGGGATAGTTCACAATATCTATCACGTTTTTTGTTTTTTTTGGTCCTTTTACTACGTCTTCTGTTTTATACATGTACCATTCAATAAATAGGAATAATATACGTATTATTGAGTTGGAAACGCCACAGGTATATTTTTAAAAAAATACGTACATACGGATATTAAACGCGTATCATACGCCAATTTTGCAAACTATGGTCATGGGAGCAAATTCTTTTGCCGGTGAGGTCGTGAGGGGATCAATGGAATGAATGTATAAAAGTAATAGACCGGAATCAACTTTTTAAATAAAAAATAAAAATAATTCGAACTGGTTGCCAGACTATCGGTGGTTGTTATCGCTGTTCGCCGGACTGGTAGCAACGGCATCGGACAAGTGGCTGCAGGACTGGTGGCAGTACCGGTGTCTGACAAGTGAAACAAGTAGTCGCCAGACTGGCAGTACTTGTGTTTGACAAGTGGTCATATCGGTTGTTGGGCAAACTCAGACCAGTACCGACTGTAACTTCTGTTTTATGATATAAGGTTGTGCTTCGACCCTTGGATTTTAAAAGAACAAAAAAAAAAAAGAAAAAGAAATGATAAGTATTTATCTTCGAGTGTTTGATTAAGATGAGACGTAATAAAATGAAAATCAAATTCCAATGACATTTAAGAAAAGAAAAAGAAAAAAATGATAAGTACTTATCTTCAAATGACATTCGCACCCATATTCCTACATGGCTATTAGCCGCCAAGAAAAAAACAATAAATGTTGTAATTAGGTTAGTGTTCGAGAATGCTCTCAATCTTTTTTCTCTTTTCTTTCAAAATCTCAACTTTCTTTCAGGAAAAAAATTTTCATCCCAGAACAAAAATTTCAAATTATTTTATTTGATATCACCGTCTCTAACTCTTTCCATCTTCAATCAAACAAAAGAAAATGTTTTTCCTAATATTTTCTTCTCTTTTCTCTCCAAATAAAGAAAATCCTTTCAACTTGCACTCAATAGTTTTCAAGGATTTCTCACCGCCATTCTGTTAATTTGAAAAACATTTATAAAGGGTACTGACAGTCCAGCGACCAGTAATAACAACCGGTACCAATGGTCCGGAGACCGGTCTGGTCTCAATTATTCTTAAGATCACACTGCAATGGTAGCCAAAAGGTCTTTTGCAACATCAAACCATCAGATTTAGTTCAAGGCAAAGAAGAGTCGGATATGTTTCTCGACTTCAAAAGCAGAACTAAGATCAATACGCTTGCAACAAAAAAAAAAAAAAAATTAATAATAATAATAATAATAATCTGTACTGCTCTACTGCTCTACTGCTCTCCGCTTATCAGAGAATGTCAGCATTCACACTAATTGGCACCGACCATGAAATATGAACCACCTACGTAGATTTTTATGAACACGATGGGCGAGTTTTCAACTGCAAGTACTGAAGGTAGGAAGGTGCTGCTTGTCCCAACGGTAAAGCCATGGATTGTAGTACCCAAAGGAGATCGATTCTTCCCGCCTTCATAGTTGCTCCTGAAAAAGGAGCGCCTCCCCGCGTCTCGTAGTCTCCCTTATGGGGGAGTAGTCTCAGAACCAATCAGCACAGCCCACAAAAAAAATAAAAATAAAAATAAAAATAAGTTCTTAAAGCAATTCCGGATTGTTGAAGGATCTGCATCATGCACCTGTGGATGAGATCCGAGGTAGGCACCTGGAGGGAGTTGCGAAATTCTTCTAACAACTTGTGTTCTGACTTCTGGCCTGACTAGACTGGCAATCAGAGAATCATGACTAGCCAAGAGCAGTCTCTGGTAGGTTTTCTCAAATGCTTCTGCTATCCTCACAAATTGGCTAATGCCAACAGCCTTTGCCGCATTCTCTGTCAGCACAAAAGGATCTTGAATCTAACAAGCAACCAGCAATGATGCTTTGCGATTAGAAATAAATACCAAGTATATATTTGTACAGTCACCAAACATCCTAAAGAGAGAGAAAGATAGAAAAAGAGTTACATATAGCGGGCAAGTAGTCTTCAACATCCCTCTCATGCTCTTAATGATTTCCCATTGTCCTGTATGTGTGCAAATAGCTTGCTCCGATGCCTTCGAACCGATAATAGAAAACTGTGAAACAAAACAAGGAAATTCAGTTGTAGTGAAGCCTGTAACAAATATTTTTATTACTGTTGTCCTTTTAATTCGTCTTTTTTTTTCTTTTTTTCTTTTGATCCTACATGTCTCTGTAAGCCATATCCTAGTTTATGCAAGTGTAGAACCTGTTTGATCTAATGAAAGAATTACCTTCTCAAAGAATGCAATGAAAAGCTCAGATAAAGAACTTTGATTAGCTGGTCTGAACCTGTTTGATTTAAACCTTGTAATATTTGCAGCACATGTTCTTTCAATATATCTCTCAACAGTATCCCTTGCACCTGCATTAAGGAACATACAGACACAGATATATACAAAAATATCTGTGTCTATTTTCACAGAAACGACCTATTTTCACAGAAAAGTTTGCAGAGTTTTTTCAAGTACCAAGAAGAATGCAAAATCTGTATGTTGTCCCATTAGTTAATGAAGCTTAAGATGGTTCGCACCTGTAAGATTATCAGCAATATTTCCAGATATTTCTTTAAGTGGAGGCAAAATCGCAGGTCTACATGTCTGCAACAAAAAAAAAAAAAGCAAAAAGCAACAAGGATTAGAAAGTTTAAATTACTTCTTGGAGTCAAAACTCGAAATTAGGTAGAATGCACAAAAGTTAAAAGCAATTCTAGGGAACCATAAAAGTAATCATTGTCAAAAAATAAACTCAAGTCAAAATATGAGGGATAGAAGAAGAAAACCCATCTACTTAACAATAACAAGGCATAAAGAGGTTGGGAACTCCACTAGGAGAGATTCCAACGTAAAGAATCTAGTTGCCAAGAATAAAACAGGATCAGCTCTGGAACTGAAGGTCCCAGGTTCGAGTCCCCGTGTTGACCTGATATATGGTTCTCGTTGGTGGAGTCATCTATCCGGGGTTTACCCTGTCCCCACTAAGTGAGGTCGGGGTTCCACGTCACCAAAAAAAATAATAATAAAGCAAGACAGATGATCATAATGCACAAACTAACATCTTCCTATAGTGTAAGAAAAGTGGGGATGGTTTTTCTTGTTGAGCCATCCAGTGAAACTTCTGGACAAAACCCATTCCTGACGCTTGGCAGCTAAGGTGGGGGCTCAAAAGAAATATGTTCACCATCTCTTCTTTTCATGACGAGTTTCACTCCAATCAGACAACACCATGTGTGGAAAAGCCCTACTTCTCTAAATTATTTCTACTCAAAACAAAAAAATCAACAGGCCATATTGTCACATAAGTGATTCAATACACTGTGTATAGGGCTTATGTGGAAAAAGACGAATGTACATGCGGGTTATCTAAATTATTTCTACTCAAAAAAAATAAATAAATAAATAAATAAATCAACAGGCCCTATTGTCACATAAGTGGTTCAATACACTGTGTATAGGGCTTATGTGGAAAAAGACGACTGTACAGGCGGGTTATCAACTGACCATCTATCAAATAGATGGCTCGGATCTTCAATATCATCCCTCTATGTGGCAGAATAGATGTGCCCATCCAGAGAAGGGAAAGAGACAGGTCGACTAGAAACACCACAACCACAAAAAGATAAGGCCACGGTTCACAAGAAAGTCCACAGACAATACATTTATGTTCTGACATCCCAGTTCAATCGCTTCAAATATCTTCTCAGTTTGATCCATCAATCAATGGAGCTTAACCATCTTGGAAGTGAGCCATTGGCAGGCATCAGGATGAAAGATTCCCATCCCTCCAGTTCTATATTACTTTTCAAAAAAGAGCATTCCTCGTAAATATACTGAAAAGTGGTAACATAGCTGACAAAGGATTACCTGGAAATGGAAGACAACTAGCAAACAAATGGAGTAAGAACTCAAAGTTCCTGACTTTGATTCATTGATATTGAGTGCCTTTGCCCATTCTTTAACCTGTATGTAAAAGCAAAACATGAAATTCAAGCACTGACATTATACTAGCAGCAGCAAGTATTGGTATAATATTAAAACATACCAGTAAAACCATATCACGGAAGCGCTCGTCAATCCGAGAGATCCAAAGCAAGAATTTGGACCCCATTTGACTCGACAGATTATCGATTGAGACATCACAAGAAATATTGTTGCTTTCAAAGATTATGATGGGAACTCTAGCAAAGTGATTAAATTGCACATTACTAACACCACCTGAAACCACCATTGTGTTTTAAAAATAAATAAGAAACACAGAGTAAAAAGACCCACCAAAAAGGGACATGGCACATTGCTGATAAGAATAGTACAAAAACTTCAGAGAACAGCACAGCAATAATTGAGCATTCATTGTGTAGATCCATAAATGGATTATATAATGAGCTACTCAGAACTCATAAATCTTACTGCTAAAGGTTAAATCATTAAGGAAATGCTCACATGTACCAGCGAATCATGTACGATGTGATAGCCTACATGCTATTATATCATAAGCCATGTCCCCTGCTTCGCAGATGGTGCACATGTTGTAAATCCAAACTGTTATCAACCATAATCAGGCTCATCATGTAGGCTTAGCACGACTATGCATGACTTTTCTGGGCCATTTGTCACACATTCTACTAACAGTAACATAAGCAAGCAGATTATATATAAGGATAATCCAACAACAGCAAGAAAAGCAACCCAGGAGGTGAGTGGCTTATTGGACAACCCACACTGATGGAGGCATATATGATTGGGGCTTTCCTGATTAAAGACAGCTCATTGCATGATTAAGTTTACATACATGAAAGGTGATATAAAAGAAGTGTACAGGAAAAAAATGACAAAAAATTAAAAGCAATGAAAAGTGAAAACATTACCTTTTCTTGTCAAAGCTTGTAGTACATCTCTAAGAATGTTCACCTTATAGTTTTTCTCAACAGATGAGACATATGATCCATTAGGTAATTCTATAGAGATATCCAAATCTCCCCATCTTGTGTAGAGATTAGAAAGAAATGATCCAAACGGCTCAACAGTAGCACCTGTTATCACAATTGTAAGTCAGGAATCTACACTGGCAATCGAAAAACCATTATAATTTAAAGATTAGGATAGCTTTGAACTGTTTTATGTTAGTGGTTTAGTTAGTAACACTAGACTTATGGGTTTGGGAATTATCTATCGGCTAGTGTAGCCATAAATGTTCAATCAAGTTTTTTACAATTGCAACTGCTGCATTTTCTTTTTATTCTTCTCTTCTTTCACCTCCAGGTAATTTTTTAGGATTCATTTGAGTTCAGTTCGTTCATTCTGAAATCCAATTATTTCTGCATATTCCATTGTGTTTACTATACTCTACTTTTTTCAGGTAGTTTTTACATTTCAGCCAGCAGAAAAACTAGTGGCAACAAATAATACTCCACCAGAATTGGTTTATGCTTGTGCTCCCTTTCCTAATTATATGGATTACCAATATGTGGGAGCATCATATTATCAAAAAAAAAAAATGTGGGAGCATCACGGACACCAACATATATTGAATTTGGAGGTTTCTACTCGCATTCACTTTCCAGCTGCATGCATAATATGTGGATATGACATGGACAATAATATGCAACAACTTTAATTCACTGGCAGTAACCCACATATCCTCAAGGAAACTTATAAAAAGATCGTGTCTGTTAATCATCAATGTTCAAACATCTAACAATTCAAATAAACAAGAATTCAAAGTCCCCCCAATCCAGAAGTAAGTAAAATGTACATCGATACCTTTCAGGCTTTTCACGGATTCAACAACAGCTCGAAACTCATCAATAATGCGGACTCGCGTATTCCGATCATCTTCTGATGGTTTGATTGCGAGAAGGATTTCCCCGAGGGAGAACTCCAAAGTACCATAGGCACTCATCTCAGAGTTTTAAATAACACTGAAACAAGATAAAATGGATCAATGTTAAAGATATTAACACACATTATTGCCCTTCAGCTCAAATAAGAATAAACATAATGTATGGTTGATAAATTGAGTTCCACCTGTAAACTCTTATTGAATGTGATAGAACTTTTAGAGTTAGTAGTTCCATGCATCCATGAGCATCTCATGAAATGGAATCCTCAATGCACTTAGTTAGTTACAATATATTAGAAAGATGAAAATCAATAGGTGTTCACAAATGACAATCCATTGAAATTACAGATTGATTTTAACAAGAGGTTATATTATGAACAACCTACGGAGACAAAATGCATTATAAATGCATAGATCACGCCGGGGAGGTTATCACCACAAGGGAGGACAAAGAAAAGGAGCGAGGCACAAAGCCATCCATCTCATTCCCTAGAAACCTCATAAAATAGGGAAGTCAAGCGTCAGACTTCATGAAAAAAAGAAGTTACACAAGCAGTCAGACTTCATGAAGGGAAAAAAAAAACACAAGTGATAACTTCTGGAAAAAAAAAAAAGGAAAAAAAGAAAAGGGAAATATTAGATTTTAAAATGTTGAAATAAAATAAATCATAATTAGAGCACCCAATAGATTGTGCTCACCAGTTGTTGTATTCTATAAACATACTCCATTTTTCGGTGAGCACATGGACTATTTACATTGGCATACCCAAAGAGCAACATCTAGGTGACTCTTGACTTTCATTTCATACAGATCAGAGATTTAATCCCTTGTTGAAAAGTTGAATTGCCATTTTAAATTGATAAGAGCTTAATAAAATCTCCCTGGACAATTTGGGCCTAAAGCTTGAGAAATACTAAGTATCTCATGATGTAACTCTATGTAGTTTCATTTATTCAAATAAGGATTCTGATAGAGCTAAGAAGCACTAGGACGCTGAATTACCTCTCTTGCTGTAATGTGTAGAGGATGAATGAACTCAGAAATATCAAGATTCCAACGGCGTTCAACCCTTGTTATTTATGATGAAAAACATCACCATTTAAAATACTCATTTGTATGCTTGTACCTTGCTAGGAAAATTAGAGAATGCTACTTACAAATATCTGTGAAAACTTATAATTGGGTAAACATCCTAGAGATATTACAGCACAATGGAGAAAATATACTCCAAATACCCTAAGGCCTGTGCACAAAACCGATTTTGAATCAACTACCTGAGCTAGATTCACACACACGCGCACAAAACCGGCTTTGAATCAACTAACTGAGCTAGATTCACGCACGCACGCACGCAACCGGCTTTGAATCAACTAACTGAGCTTGATTCACACACACACACACACAAAACAACAACAACTTCGAAGTCTAATATTCATGAAAAAAGATTAAAAAGAAAAAATGGAATCTATTATCTGAGCATACTACTGTAAAATCAAAGAACGAACTGAAAAAGAACTAGAAATAAAAGAAAACAAATTATCTATCAACAGGTCTGCAAATCAAACCAGTAACCAATTAATTGATGTAATAGACAAGAATCGTAAGTAGAGATCAAGAGAAATTACAGAAGAGCAGTAGGACGGGATCACCGAGAGTGGTTTCCCGCGAGTAATCAACTGGATGAAAGGGAAACGATTCTTCGATCCTCTATAGTTGATCGTCCATCTCGCTTAGGGTTTATCTGTGAACCCTTCTTTGCCTTTTTCTTTTTCTTTTTCTTTTTTGATTGGTGCGCGCGAATGTTCTCGCGACCACTCTCTATGAGGCCCAAACCCTCCTTTTTCAGGAGTAAAGGTGAAGCTGGAAGAATCCCTTTTTGCTTTATTTGGTATTAAAAGCAAAAGAGAGCCTACAGAAAAAGTCTAAGAACGAAGATCCTGGCAGTGTCTCTTCCGATAACATAGTCAAATAGAAGTTGAATCTGGAGCGGCGAGTGTTTACGCCAAAAACAGGAAGCATCTTCAATATCCGCTACTTGGTTTGCTTCCCTATGTATACGGTGGAAGGAGGATAACCTCATCAAAAGCTTGGACAGCAGTTCTGGCTTTCAATACGAATCCTTCCATAAGCCAAGGAGGATCCACTGAGGCTTTACTGATGAGATGGATGATGGAGGAGGAATCCTATTCGTTGATTATGCGTTTGGTATTTGTGATACAGAATTTGTATTTACCCAAAATTCGAATATTTTATTTAATAAAATTTGAATTTACTAATACAAAAGCATCGACAGAGTCCGAGTCCGAAGAGTTTGTTTCAGTATAACCTAAACTGTTGTGCAGTCGTTTTATCTATGAGTATTTTTTTTCCTGAAATTTGATTTATACATAAGACAAGAAATAGTCAAAAAGAAGGAAGGTTGAGATGTCAAGTGTGTCAACAAGAACGCACATCACAGAGCAAGAGAACCTCAGTGTTCGAAGGACACTAGTCTTTTATTTGTTTCTTTGATAAGTTACCACTCCTGATTTTCAGTATTTGTGAGTTTTACTTGAAAGTGATAAGTTTTTTTCAATGTTCCAACAGTTATCCAGATTGTGAGTAATGTCTACCAATCAATCGAATTAACTGATTTGTGGGCATGCTCTGCTATTTATAGAGAAATTGATGCGAACCTCAACCAACTCGCTGTTGAGATCCCACGAACACTATTGGAATACTTGCCCAAGAAAGCTAAAATTCAGATTTTTGAT